>JAFIRS010004607.1:0-80889 GCA_018342105.1 Gonioctena quinquepunctata
TAATATGAATTTCGTTGATATGGTTATGAAACATGGCGTCAATAATATATATATATATATATTATATATATATATATATATATATATAAATAAAATTATAATATATATATATATATATATATATATATATGGAAG
Organism: Gonioctena quinquepunctata; assembly: GCA_018342105.1. Lineage (NCBI taxonomy): Eukaryota > Metazoa > Arthropoda > Insecta > Coleoptera > Chrysomelidae > Gonioctena > Gonioctena quinquepunctata. The sequence goes on from JAFIRS010004607.1 coordinate 136, forward strand.
AAAAGGTAGTCTCGTGACTGGACTAGTTGAAAATAACTATGAATTTGAAATAAACTTTGTAGAAAGGATATTCCTTGGGGTTTTGCAGTCAAAATAAGGGCCCTATGGGGAAAAGAAAAACTCTTTCTTATTTGGTCAAGCTTTCGAAAATGTTTTTTCATTATCAAGACAAGCTGTGGAGAAAAGAAAACAAAATTGTGAAATACGATTTTAAACAAATCTATAGAACTTACTAAGGTGAGGTTAAGTGAAGACAGCGAACTGATCACCATTTCGTGATTGAGGAACTTTTCAAAATCATATCACTATGACCCACTACTATATTACTAGTAGTGGGTCAGTATATGAAATTGTAGCTAACTGAAAGTAGCCAATGGTAGAACAGCAAACTTTTTGATGAGATTAGCCAATCAGGGAATAGATGGTCATATGGAAAATTGGAAATTGTGAGAGAATAACAACGGGGTGATGTCATAAGCAATTATTATTGAAATATGTACATAGTAATAAGTATGGGAAAATAGTTGTATATATAAATTATATAAGATGAATCCAAACAGTGAAATGTGACAATTTGGTGCGTGAATTCAAACATTCAAATGGAAAAGAAGAGGGAAAATTGGTATCCAAGGGAGCAACAAACAAAGCCACAGGAGATCGAAAGAAAATTTACAAGGGAATGCCACGCAACATTTTGGGAGAAAACAAAAATTAAATAATTCCAACATTAGAAGAGAAAAACCAATGATACCTTGATTATACAACATATCCAAGTGTCCAAAGCTGAATTCTGCATATGTATGGTTCCTGATTTATGGTATTGGAGTTCCTGATAGAGCTTGGAGTGAGAAAGGATCCAGTTTTAGGGCATATCTTGAACACTGACATCTCCAGCAGGTATAAAAACTTTAATAGTGCACATCCGGTCCATGAACAATATCACAAATAACGTATCTCACATCTGAAGAACTTTATTTCACTTTATTCTGAACCATAAAAGAAAAATTCACTCTCAAGGAAAAAGTGAGGTTCTGTCTATGTATCCATGATTTGATTTTAATGATTATCCGTGAATATTTGTAGATTCACATTAGTATAAGTTATTTCTCGTAGGCCAGGTAAAATTAAGTCTTCCTGAATAAAGGAAATAATTGCTTTTTGATACTTTGTTGTTTATTTCCTTACAATGATCAACAATCATAACAATGACCATTGAATAAACTGAAATTAGACAGCAATGGTTAGTGGCTCTTTTGCCTGAACCATCTATCTGAGGTAAGAGGCGTACCAACTGTTGCTTAGCCGTGGTGAGAAAAGTGATAACAATTGGCAGCAGCGTGACGAGAGAATAGTGACGTAGCAATTATTATTACATTGCAAAATATATTATACAGAGCGAAAATATCTATCTATCAATATTTCACAACAAAAAAACTATTATCATAACAACTATTGCTTTACAATTATCATTACATAACAAAATGGCGACACAACGTAGGGGCAAAATAATTTGTTATATTATCATTATTTATATAACAAATGGCGCCGCAACGTAAGGGCAAGTAAGGGCAATTATATTTATCGAGAAAAAGGCGGAAAAGGCAAGTAAGGGAAATATATTATTTCTTAATATTTATCGCAGCGTAGTGGCAAAGTAAAGGCAATATATCATTTCAAGGCAAACTAAGGCAATATATCATTTCTTGATATTTATCGTAACACTGGCGAACATTAGCAAGTGGCATTTCAACGTGTAAGGCTAGATATTGGTGAATAAAAAATGGATTCGAGAGATGGTAAGAAAGTTGGTTTGGAAGAAGGTGCTGAAGGTAGAGAGAGAGGTGATCAGGAACAAGGAGAGAGTAGTAATGTGAGAGGGGTGAAAAAAAAGGGAACAATAGAAATGGACAATAAGTTTCTGAAAATGATGGAGGTCGTGGTAGAAAAAATGAATGAAAATATGATAGGTATGGAAGGTAGATTGAAAAATGATTTGAATGAAATGAAAGAAAATTCAGCAAGTATGAGAAATGATATGAAAGAAAATTCAACAAGAATGGAAGAGAAAATGAATGAAAATTCAACAAGAATGGAAAAAAAAATAGAAAGAATGAATGAAAAGTCAGAAAAAATAAGGAAAAAATGGGAAGTATAAAAAATGAAATGAAAGAGCAAATAGAAAGAATGATAAATGAAATGAAAGAAAGTAGTGAAGAAATATGTAAACCATTAGAAACAAGTAGTGAGCAAAATAAAATTCAGGGAGTAGTTATGCAAAAAACTAAAGATAGTAATAATTTATTAGAAAAAGATGACAAACAGATACAAAATATAAAAATGAATCTAGATCACAAAAATAATGAACTTATAGATCATATGAACGTGAATAATAAACATTCTGAGATGCAAAAAGGAAAAATAAAAAATAGAGTTAAAATAATGAAAATATATGACATAACAATGGCTAACATTAATTTTGAATTGCAAAAAAGGGAACGAAAATGATAAAATAATAATAATGAAAGTGAATGACATGAACGTGGCTAACCAAAATCTTGAGTTAAAAATAGGGAACATAAATAAAAAAATAATAATAATGAAGATGAATGATACAAAATGGCTGACAAAAATTTTGAATTGGAAATAAAGAAAAAATAAAAATAATAAAATATACAAAAACAAGAAAAAGTTGAATGTATGAAAATGAAAATGGTTGAAAATGTTAACAGAAAATTCCAATTGAAAATTTTTGAAATAAAAAATAGGCTTGCAGTTACAAAACAAGCAAGATTCCATAGAAGGAGAGACAAATGATAAAAATGAAAATTTAGGGAATAATAAATTGTAGGTTAACAAATTTAATAGGTAAGTTAGGAATAAAAAAGGAAAAAGGTTGAAAAAAATAATAATCTGATAGATAGTTAGGATTTCAGAAACATTTGAATAAAAGAAAATAAAATGAAAAACAAATGTAAAGGAAAAATATATCAATGAGAGAGAATATGGAGGAAACAAAACAACGCATACATGAAAAGTATAGAAAGAAAAGAAAGATATTGAATAACAATCATCATAATGAAAAACAGAAAAGTTGATGCAAATATTGCTACAGGTTAGTTAGATAAAGTAAAGTGAAAAACAATATTGAAAATGTTCACAAATATAAAACAATATAGATTATGAAGAAGGAAAAATATAGAAGTGGATAATAAATAATGTGAATTTTGAAGAAAAATGAAAAGAAATGAAGATAAAAATATTTTGTGTATAAAATGAATGTATGTGAGAAATGGAAGTGGAAATGATAATAATAATAATACTAAAGAAGTATATCATAAGAAATATGATGATGATGATGATGATAAAGGTATAATGATAAATACAATGAAGGTATATTAATAAATAAAATGAAGGTATATTGATGAATTATAAATGAATATAATATGTTGATTATGTGTGAATAAGGAAAAAGCGAAAGAGTATGTACACAAAATAAAAGTAAATAAAATAGAGATTCAAATTAATAAAATATCCAATTAAAATAAAGAACAACTGAAGGAAGAGATAGGAAAAATAATAAAAGAGCATAATTGAAAGAGTACCAGTAATTGTGAAATCGAATGAATATAAAAAAAAATATATGTATATTAGTATAAAGATAATCATAAAATTTAAAATATCATATATGATAATATCTTGAAAAGTTTTCTCTCTTGATCTGAAAAGATGTCTGAAGTCAAGTTTTTCTGGAACAAAAGAACGTAGTACTAATAGTTGTAAATAATCGTTGTTTTTGTAGAACTTGTTTCTTGGGAAATCCAGCAAAGTAGTTTTCTGAAAGTAGAAAAATAGAATTAGTCAAAGTAAAGTTAATAAATATAAATAAAGAAATTGATATTCAAAATTTTCTAACTAGTAGAAAATTATTGAATATAAATTTAGGAATGTTGTTATGTTATGTTATGCCAGTTATAAGTTTTAAAACGAAAAAACTCACAAAAAAAATAATTACTAAATAGTTATTAGTTTCAAGAGATTGTTTTGACATAATTTTGGAAGTTCTATTTATTTGTGAGCCTATGTATAATATGGATAGATGAAAATGTCAAAATACTATAACACAATCAATTTCATACACTGTCATAATGATTATAACCCATAATTGGTAAAAAGACAACAAAAAGTCTAGTTTTACAAAATTTTCATGAATAAAAAGTGATCAACACATTTATAAATTTGAAACATACAGTATATGAAATTGTAGCTAACTAAAAGTGGCCAATGGTAGAACAGCAAACTTCTTGATGAGATTAGCCAATCAGGGAATAGATGGTGATATGGAAAATTGGAAATTGTGAGAGAATAACAACGGGGTGATGTCATAAGCAATTATTATTGAAATATGTACATAGTAATAAGAATGGAAAAATAGTTGTATATATAAATTATATAAGATGAACCCAAACAGTGAAATGTGACAATTTGGTGCGCGAATTCAAACATTCAAATGAAAAAGAAGAGGGAAAATTGGTATCCAAGGGAGCAACAAACAAAGCCACAGGAGATCGAAAGAAAATTCACAAGGGAATGCCACGCAACATTTTGGGAGAAAGAAAAAATGAAATAATTCCAACATTAGAAGAGAAAAACCAATATTACCTTGATTATACAACATATCCAAGTGTCCAAAGCTGAATTCTGCATATGTATGGTTCCTGATTCATGGTATTGGAGTTCCTGATAGAGCTTGGAGTGAGAAAGGATCCAGTTTCAGGGCATATCTTGAACACTGACATCTCCAGCAGGTATAAAAACTTCAATAGTGCACATCCGGTCCATGAACAATATCGCAAATAACGTATCTCACATCTGAAGAACTTTATTTCACTTTATTTTGAACCATAAAAGAAAAATTCACTCTCAAGGAAAAAGTGAGGTTCTGTCTATCTATCCATGATTTGATTTTAATGATTATCCGTGAATATTTGTAGATTCACATTGGTAAGTTATTTCTCGTAGGCCAGGTAAAATTAAGTCTTCCTGAATAAAGGAAATAATTGCTTTTTGATACTTTGTTGTTTATTTCCTTACAATGATCAACAATCATAACAATGACCATTGAATAAACTGAAATTAGACAGCAATGGTTAGTGGCTCTTTTGCCTGAACCATCTATCTGAGGTAAGAGGCGTACCAACTGTTGCTCAGCCGTGGTGAGAAAAGTGATAACAATTGGCAGCAGCGTGACGAGAGAATAGTGACGTAGCAATTATTATTACATTGCAAAATATATTATACAGAGCGGAAATATCTATCTATCAATATTTCATAACAAAAAAACTATTATCATAACAACTATTGTTTTACAATTATCATTACATAACAAATGGCGCCCAACGCGGTGCAAAAATACATTGATAATAATAATAATAACAAAATTCAATTATAAAATCAATTAATATTTGCAAATTATGTACATAACAATATATACATACATATATATATATATATATATATATATATATAGGAATAGGAATATATAGGAATAAATGATTTCTGAATGTATGTCGTTTTATGCATATTGCAGCACAATGTCGTCCTCCAGAAAGATTCAGTCGGTTTCAACTCGAGAGACGCCTCGACGTCGTACTCTAGGTACTTCCTCCTCATCCGAAAAGACTCAGTTGGTGTTGGAATAACATCGACCAGCTCGAAAGAATCACCCCCGACGCCGTACCATCGTCAAGGTTTGGATGATTTATGGCAAATGGACTTGGCCGAAATGAGACAGTATTATATACTTATTTTCTTGGTCATCGATTGTTTTTCGAAATTCATGTGGACTTGACCGCCAAAACTAGCGCCGAAGTAACTAGGGCCTCTGCAGACATTTTGACGCAAACAAAAAGATGACAAAATTTTCAGACAGATCAAGAAAAATAATTTTATAAGGGAAAATTTTGAAGTCGAATAGACGTAGACAATTGCGAATTTGGGGCCGTTTCTATGCAACAGTAATGACAGCATAAGGTCAGCTTTTTTTGATCCGCTAGGACCACAGATAACACCTCAGAAGGAATTTGGCAATAGGCTGTCATGTTTACTTCCCCCTCCATCGCCACCGCCGCCTCTATGCCCCACTTCGTAAACGTCAAAGTTCTCGATGGGAAGCGTGTGCTCTTGCTGAATGATCCCCATGTTCTGATTGCAATTTACAGGGTGATCGTTATTTATAATCTCTTGACTAATTGTCCTTTTCAGTCCTTTACCCTTATTTGATCACCATTTCCCCTTCTGCGGTGGAAATAATTTGGAAATTATATTCTTATATTTCCATGACTTGTTTGCGTTAATTTTTCCGTCTGGTAGTTTGTGTACATTGGTGAGCATCAGAATCGTCTCATAGTTGAAAATGTCTTGATTGGTGAAACTAACTGGTTGTTTTTCGGTTAGAAGTTCCTTCAAACCATCGGTTATTTCAAATGGATCACTTCCCAGATTCAATGTACTGCCTTCAATTTCTATAGGTTCTCTGCCTATGCAATACTTTAATGCGTTCAGATGGATGCCATAACAGTCAGGATCAGGTAGGATGAACATGTTTACACTTCAACGTCTGAACTGCAACTGACAAACAATAACGAATCAATCACTGAAATGGGAACATATTCCAACCCGGCCCAACTTGGCCCAACCCGGCCCAACCCGGCCCAACCCGGCCAACACGGCCCAACCCGGCTCAACATGCCCAACCCGTCCCAACCTGGCCCAACCGGGCCCAACCTGGACCAATAACTCAACATACACTTCTGTATACCTCCATACATATAAAATATCAGCATACATCACCACCCCATCGAACTTCAGCTGAAATCTATATAACTAGTGATGTCATCGCTGTGACGTCAGTCTTCGTGTTGGTGTACAAGGGTGAAGGTTTGCTCAACACTCTGATAAACAAGCTTCCGTTCGGAGCTCATCTCCTAGGCGGCTATCAGTATTGTGGACATAAGTTTCATATACCTATAGTATTTCGGTGCCATCGAATGCAATTATTTTTTTATTTCGGTGCTGACGAATGCATATAATCATTATTATTATTATAACAGCTGGAAAAAGGCTACAAGAACGGTTGACACGAGATGATCCCGGCATCAGTCCATTGGACGTTGCTTGCAAACATCACGACATTGCTTATTCGCAGAGCAAATCGTTCAAAGATAGACACAAGGCGGATAAAGTGCTCGAAGACAGAGCTTGGGAACGAGTCAAAGACGGATATTCAGGTTTTGGAAAACGTGCGAACGCCCTTCTCGTCACCGGAGCCATGACAGCCAAGAGAAATATCGGTATGGGCATGCGCACTAAGGCCTCATTCAAACGACACATTTTCGAAAAAAAGTTCCTGAAACCGTCTCCCATGCCCTGAAAGCGGCTCGAGTGGCCATCAAGAGATTGGGTGGAAAACGACGAGTCAATGTACCCCGCATAATACCTTTCGAAGCAAAGTCAGGTGGTATTCTACCTCTGAAACCGATATTCGTCAGTCTCAGTGCTCTGGGTGCACTGAGCGGCGGAACATCAGCCATTGCCAAAACGGTTGTGGATGCTAAGAATATCCAGGAGGAATTGGACGAGGATAAACGTCATCACAAGGCCATAGAATGCCAAACGTGGTTATGGACTATTCTTGATAAAATTGAAAAACTCCCAACAAAGCCACCCGATAGAGCGCTGTACGACATCGATATCGTGCGATATGCCAAACAATTGAAAATCCCGCACTTTCTAGGCGTGTTCATGCGCGACACCCTGCCATCTAGTGGTCTTCGAAAGAACGAATGTGCCATCGTCAACATGGACGTGTCACGAAACAGCGGCACTCATTGGGTAGCTTATAGAAAAACCAACGACAAAGTAGATTATTTCGATTCCCTTAGGAATTTGAAACCAATGCTGGAATTGGTCCGATATTTGGATGGCGGTAGCAGCGGCAGCGGCAAAGTCAAGATTTTCTACAACTGCCGTCAATATCAGACTCATAATGAAATAAATTGCGGTCATCTCTGTTCGAAATTTCTGATGTCTGAATAAATAATGTATCATTTTGCTGTTGCTGAGAGTAAACAGTCACAATCACGTGTTCTCCTTTTGCCCGCGCACCACTATCGAATTGAATGCGAAAAAAGAATATGCGTTGTCGCTGCGATCTTTTTACTCGTACAATACCATACCGAACATTGAAAAGGGAAAAAAATTCCGCTATTACGATAGATCTAACGTGTTACGTATCAATTTTCGCGGGGATGTTATGAAATTGCCGATATTGAGAAATAGATACAGAAATAGATGGCGCTACCTGTTGAACGACACGAAGCCACCTCCTCTCTCAAACACAACAATAATACATTAAAGTGCGAGATATTCAGTAAATACTTTGCCATTTCATTCGTGGAGACGGATAGCATAGGCGTTACATTGGGATTTTCTCCGAGGGTGCTTCAACCAAACGAAATGCATAATTACGATCTACCTGTAAACATTATAAAGGCGTCGACATTACGATTCGAGTGCGGTATTACTTCGGGAGCCTTCGATGGTGACACGCCTGCGCACACGATCTATGAATTTTCCATAGCTTCCGATCCCGGTTACGCGATAGACGAAAAACTTTTAAATTTACTCTATCCACCTGTAATACCGCAACGTAAAATCCATAACATTACAGTGTTGGTAGTCGATCAAGACGGTAGGCCTGTGGATTTTCATGGAAAAAAAAGTACTTTGGTTTAGGATCTCAGAGTCGCGAGAAACGAATGGGATTAGTTATAGACAGTGGCAGCGGCAGAGGCAGCGGTAGTAATAAAAGGAGTAAGAGTGACGTCACGACGTCATTGTTGCAGAAATCTTTCAGCGAGTGGGTGGTGCGGCAGCAGCAGCAGATAACCTCTTCGAATAAACCATTTCTCCGTTCCATCGGTTTGAGATGGATTCATCAGAATAAACTTCAAAAGAAGAGGCAACGATTATGCTTCCATCTCAGCGCCCATTTTTTATTTGTATCTGTCTCCGAAATTTGACGAGTTCATTCGTAAAGCCGAATACAGAACTTATATTTCGTTCGTGTAGGCATTCAATTGCAACGATATCCTGGAATTTTGCATCAATCAGGTGGACTCGTTTTTTGCCATGAGATCATCTCTGCTACTGATTGAAGGTAGACTTGAATCAAATAATGGGGGAGGTACGTTACATTGGCCTCTAATGGGGATGCTCTCCTCTTCGATTCTTGCACTTATAGCGAGAGTGCCCGGGAAATTAAAACGGTTCGAGATCCGGGAATTGTGAGTACCATTCGAGCCCTATTATCTTAAGAACCTACGGATACTCAGCATTTGGCTATAGGCGGTTATAATTATTCCAATTTGCCTTTTTTGAATGAAGATGACAATTCTTTCAGTCTTCTCGTACCGCTTCGTCATATTCTCAATGTTTTCAACGATTATTCAATGATTACGTGTGGACGACAAACTCCACGATTTGTCAGAGCCCAGAATGATAATGATTGCGTCATTATACGTGAGGCCGGTAATAATGCGGTGGGAATGACTGCGGCTCGAATTGTGATCGATAGCATTGGATAGAAAGTCAAACACATTTTTCCTAATGCAAAAATAAATGAAAAATTAATGAAGTCCATAAAGACAGACAGACCGATAGTGATACCGTTCCGAAAATGGGAATTGAACGAATTGCCTTCGATTACGCAGAATGCTCAACGTGAAACATGGTCGGTTGAGACAAGTACCAGTGTTGAAAGGCTACGCTATGTCATCGTGTGTTTCCAAACTAATGTACGAGATAACGTTTCCGTCGATCCTCCTACCTCTCAACATGTCAAATTTCAATATATCCGTTTGTCTTTGAACGGTGAATGTTGGCCCAACGAACGTCTATACTTGAATTCCGCCAATAATCACTATACCGAAGCGCATTTCAACTGTATGGAATTTCTCGGCCATACGAATTCCATGAAAAAGTCCTTTCTTTTGGATTACCTCGGTTTCAAATATGGTTCCTTATTCGTCATCGATTGTTCAAAACAGGAAGAAACCATGAAATCCGGTACGGTTGACAAACGATTGGATATCGAATCGAGCACGGGATTCCCCGATCGGGCTCGTGTCTATTGCATCATCATTCACGATTGCATGATGGAATATCATCCTCTCTCCGAAACGATGGGAAGCCTGACATAGATCGCTACGGCGCGGCGGCGTTCATTCATTCATCCTCAAGCCATCATGCGAATCGCATTCGTAGATATTCAAGCCTTCCAAGTCGATGACACCTTCTATCCAAAGGAGGTATTCATAATCGTCGGCAGTCAGCGTCACAACTTCTTATTCAAGACTCCTGTGCCGTATACCAACCTGGATGCCCAAGACCGTCGCACCGTAAGATATTTGGAAAAATCGATGCATGGTATTCCATAGCTACATAGCATACGAAGAAATGGACGACATCCTACTGAAACACATATTCTACCAGGCTGATCGAATTTATGTGAGAGGAAACCAAAAATACGATTTCCTCAAAGAAAAATTGCTGGAAATAGGTTTGTCATACCAAGTTGAAATCTACAATGTGACCCATTATGATTCAAGTCAATGGTCAACAGACAAATTTGAGCCCACCCTGGTCCACCGCTCCTACCACAACAGCGTGAAGTTCATGTGTGCTCATAGGAATATCCAATATCTTCACGAATGACTATGTACTTACCGAATTAAGTTTATTTTGGGATGTTTTTCATGGGAAATAAATATGTATGTGTGTATTTCAGTGTTTCTGTCCATCTCTCATTTATCCCTTTTTCTCTTTCAGGTGGGGTTGAGTTCCCCATTGAAAAAATAAAATGAAGTTGAGAGAATAAAGTTGAGAAAAAAGTTGAGACAAAAAAAATTAGAAACAATAGTTGACAATACTTGAGAGAAAAAAATTAAAAAAAAAAAATTGAGAAAAAAAAATTGTTTAGAAAAAAAAAGTTGAAAAAAGCCAAGTTTGGAATGAAAAACAAAGAGGGGAAACCGCCAGAGGTATCTCTCTCTCTCTCTCTATATCTCTCTCTCACACCCACACACGTAGCTTAAGTCACGTACACCGTATGTTTGTGTATGGCAATGAAAGTCAGGTTACCAGTCTCTCTCTATCCATTCATTTTGATATTGTATGAAGATTCCAAGCTTCTTTTTACAGTTTTGACGTAATTTTCACAAAAATCTCCAATATATACTTCTTCGTTTTCCTCCGCTAAACACTCTTTGAATCCCCCTGTATATTTGACAAGGTTTCAAAATATTATTCAAGTCGTATCTGACCTCGGTAGGATTTGCATTCATATTCAAGTTATCCTACAGTTAAACCATGCAGCTGCATACTCTCTCATATTGTTAATATAAACAAAGGATGCCGCCGATATCCGGTCGCTTAAATGAACAACTAATAACTGAAGTGTTGACGTTGAAACGGCTGCTGTTCAGATTGGTATGGACTTGTCGGTTGATTCATGGCCACCGCATCATCGCTCATAAACACTGGTGACTCCTCCCACTTTCCAAAATGGCCGCCGACATTCACTTCCTCGATTGAACAAAAAATCTATTGGCTGACGGCCGACCAATGCCGTTGACGAATGCAGCTATTGGATGGCGGTTCACTAATGTGGCTAACGGACTGTGACGGCCCCTGCTCGGCTATGGATAGCGGTTGACGGCTATCACCACTTACATGACCTATCACAGCTCTTTCTGCCCCCACTCTCAATCCCACACTCCCATCCACAACATGACTGCCACCATTGCGACCAATCACAGACTACTCCCACAGATTTTTTCCCTGCCCACACACACCCACTCATAAACCTACAACCGCCATTTTTTACTGAACCCCTTCTACAACGAACCGTTCATGACCGCACACGAACATGGCGGCCCCTAAACCAGTGGTGGTGCGGGACGATGTGGCGGAAGTTGGAGAGAGCGTGTATAGCCATACCACTTCTGGGCTACTTTAGGGTGGCCCAGTAATGGTATAGCTCATCTACTATCGTTCTTTCCATAACATATTTTTTTATTTATAAATTCTGTTCGTTGAAAAGTTCTAGTAAAAAATTAAATAGGGGTTGCATGTTTCACCCCTTCAGAAGATCATAAAAAATTAACAAAATATTCACAGGTAGCCTTCTTATTGGTGGAACATGCCTACAAAATGCCATTTCTTCAACTCAGCAATTTCAAGAATTTAATTTTTGGAAGCGTATAATTTTTTAAGGATAAGTCTAAGAGCTTTTGTTCACATAAAAGACCTCCTTTAATTTTCGACAAGGAATCACCCGCTGAAGACTTTTGCACTTATTTGGTAACACCCTGTATATATATATATATATATATATATATATATATATATATATATAAACTAGTAATAGTGGGGAATGCAGCAATATCAGAAAGAAAACTCTTGTAAGTTTGTCCAAGCTTTCGGAATTAGTTTATTCCACCATCAGGGAAAACTTAGGTGAGAATGGTTGACACGATGTTCAGTTAAAAATATTTTTTGTCTTTTGTCATTATGGTCATAAATAATGAGAAATGTCAAACAGAGAAATGAACTAATCTTCAATTACCACACTTATATGTAAAAAATTATAAGTAACACAAGTTAAAATCTCTTCAGCCGTGTGGTTGGAATCAAAACTCCAACCACATGGTTGAAGAGATTTTAACATGTATCTCGATAACTTTCCATATGAAACAATGGGACAACACATATTTTGAATGGTATAACAGATCCTACTTTTTGAGAGAAGAAACATTACAATTACTCGACAGAGGGCGCTAGGGGCATAACAACTTGAAAATTTCGAAAGGCAAAGAGGTCGAAGCACACCGTTGAAAAGGTGATTCAATTATAGTTTCAACCATGGTTGTTCTACGGAATAATAATTGCGATGAGTAACACTTAATACGGCCAACTGGGGAAGATTCATTACTCAAATGATTTTTCATTTTCGAATTCGTTTCAAAGCTTAATTAGGGTAGAAATTTTGAATTCAACAGTTATCCAATTTTTTTTATTGATTGGTTTTGGAAAACCATATTGAAGTAAACGAAAGATACTCAATTCACTAACTGATTTTCACTTAATTAAAACCACGAGATGTGTTTCGCTATACAATAGCCTATTATAGCTTTTTCAAGGGATTATACCCAAATAATACCCAACTCATTTATTTTTCATGACCATAATTATAAAGGGTATCATTTGTCGGATTCAGTAAACTGATAATCAAGCAGTAACCAGAAATGCCCATTATAAAATTGGATTATTTTGTCGATGTTTAAGAATTTCTAAAGTAACAATGATTATATCATTACTTACCTGCATTTTATATTATCGCATTTGTATTTAAAAAAGAGTTTCGTTCTACTTCTACTAGTATTATTTCCGAAAGTATTTGAGGGAACTGGTCGAAAAATTCAATAGAACTGGCACTGTTCAAAGAACCAGAGGAGCTGGCCGGAAATCAATTTCGGAGGAGACGGAAATTTCGGTAATTTCCGAAATGGTGGTTAATCCTCAACAAAGTACCTCACGTGTAGCAAATACGATTGATGTATCAACATTGTCAGTAGAAAAGAAACACAACTTCTATCCATACAAGTTGGTAATGTTACACCAGCTCACAGAAGATGATATTTGAAATTTTCAAGTTGATGCTCCCCGCGCCATCACGATGTCTTTGATTTCAAAAAATAGCATTGGTGATATCATTCAATACCTTCTTATTTCATTGTTCTACGTTAAACCATTCAAACGTTAACAGAGTGGGGGGACTATAAAAAGCCGCATTTATGCTTGATATCCCAAAGGCACATTGTGAAAAACAAATCAACGAAACGATTAGAACAATCAGATGGTTGGAAAGAGATGAACTATATTTTCAAAGATGTGCCACATGACCCCCATGCTATTTAAAAAATTTAAGTTGATGTGCTCCCCCCACGCCATCTATCGAGCAATGACAATGTCTTTCATTTCATAAAGTAGTATCGGTGATATCATACAATACCTTTTTTTTCATTGTTCTACGTCGAACCGTTCAAAAGTTAGAAGGGAGGGACCAAAAAAGGCCGCAGAGTCACATATCAACAGAATGAAAAAAAAAATAGATGTTTGGGAAGAAAATTGAATTATCTTTTCAATAATGTGCCACACGACCCCCTCTGCTATTGAACATTCTGAAGTTGATGTGCCCTCCCGCGCTATCTATCGGGCAATCACAATGTCTTTTCAAAAAGTAGTGTCGGTGATATCATACAATACCTTTTTTTTTCATTGTTCTATGTCGAACCGATTAAAACTACTAGGAGAGGGGACTATGAAACGCCGCAATCTATAACAATTTGCCATCATAAGCACAGATTTTGTGAAAATCTTGTAAACACTTGATATACTCAAATCAAAATCATCAGCCAATCGAGAGTATACATCCCCAACCAGTATCTTCTTTAAACTCATCAGAACATCCATATACGATGAAATTCTGGAAAAAGTTGCAACATTGTATCAATCTGTAAATGGCAATGACTACGAAATAAATAAATAAATTATCCGTCCGTGTAGAATTATATGCTTTTATCCAAAAAGTCACACCAAATTTCTATATATTGAAATATGAACTCTTTTTATCATTTTATTTTCATTCAGGGAATTGAAATTCGTAAAACATGGACAAAAGATTTAACAGCTTACCCTGGGAACTTTATAAAAATCAATACCTACAGGGTGTTACACAAATATAAACGATATTTACCTACGAAGACGCTCCATAAATAGCCTAATCAAAGTCAAATCAGCATCTCATCTGAAAAAACATTTTTGAGACCTGCAGAAAACTGAAAGGCATGAACATTTATATTGTACACGACCTAACGGACATAGAGAGAGAAAAGAATAAAATACTACGGAAACATCTGGGCGAAGTCAGAAAAACGGTATCAAATAGAGCTTATATTACAGGAAATAAACTTGTTGTGAATGAAATCGCATACTCAATCGAAGAATTAGAATCAGTGGATGAGAAAGGAGAGACACATACAAAAACAAACAGTGCGCCACCAACACCAGACACCCAACGAATTGAAAAACTGAAACCGACCAGGTAGCTTAAAGCTCAGTCGGTGTCAAAGGCTCAAATCACCTTCCCAATATACTCCAGACACGCCAAAATTCGAAAACCTGTAAAACCAAACAACATAACACTGAAAACTGCGATCAGTAAGGAAAAATTGAGATGCTAGGAGTGGAAGGAAACAAGAGAATAGATTAGCCATTGAAATCCCATTCTCAATGAATCAAAGTAAACAAACAAACTTTATATTATTACAATTTCATTGAGCAATCACCTGTACTGTAACTAAAATCTTGGTGGCAGTCTTCAACTGATTTCTAAATCTAACAAACTAATATCTAGGCCTCTTTTCACACTATGTTTTTTAATATGATAAGAAAGCCAACTGTCTTCAAACAAACAAGTTGAATGCAACTTCTTTGCTGAGCGGCTCCATGTTTATTGATGGCATGCTAATCTTTACGCACGCATAGAGATTCATCAACACCATGTCGATATCTGCCCGCATTCAAATCGCAATCCTTGACAATTACGAATATCTCATACTCTTCACGCCAACATTCCGCAACCATACGTTTGAACTGTTCGAATGGCATGTCGAGCAGAACATGTTCATCGAATACGTGTTTCATATTGAATTCATCCTGTTCGAACATCACAATCAAATTGCAATTGTCTCGAATCGGTTGTTAGAGTATTTTCGGGTACGTTTTGCATATATACAATCAATACTTTATTTTCCTGAGACTTTTTAACAAGCATGGAAATCGTCAAATACACAAATAAAAATGGGAGTTCAAGAATCAAGTGATAAAATATGGAATATACATGGCGCAATGTCCTCGTGTCTGCACATTGTGAAATATTCTCGAATTTTCTGTTGACCATCACAAGCCACATCATCGAATATGAATATCGAGTCGGGTTTGGCTTTATGAGGACTCATAATTTTCTCGTTTTCTCGGAACGAAAAATAACCGATTTCTTTGACTTCATCTAATATTGAAGCAATTGATACTTTGGTTGATACAGCGACTTTGAGTAGACGTGAACGATTCTTAAATTTGCGCCATTCGGACTGAACAGTAATGTTAACGCTATATTTGTCTTCCCACATCCGCTCGGTCCCGAGATGATGGCTAGGAAGTAGTTTGACAATAATTCATCATGTTTTTTTCTACGTTTGGGTGTTTCAAAATCATGAAAGTAGCCGATTGGTAACGTTGTTTCTTGTTGAACAATCTCCATATTCTGATCGGAATTCACATGCTGTTCATCATTCATCTCGTTCACTCGAATAGTTGTTATCTTGCTTTGCTCTGTATAATATCTTTATATTCCCAAGATTTATTGGCGTTGATTATTCCATTTGATCTTTTGTGTGCATCGGTCGACTTCAGAATCGTTTTATAGTTTATAAGATCTTGATCGGTGAAATTTGTAGGTAGCTTTTCAGTCAGAAGTCCCTTCGAATCCTCATTCAGTTCATAGGTGTCTTGACCAAGTTTCAACGTATTGCCTTCAATGTCAATGGGTTCATTTCCTATGAAAAATTTCGTCCCATCCATATTGATGACATAACAGTCAGGCTCAGTCAGGCAATAGTATAGACATGTTGACGCTTCAAAAGTCTCAGTACAACTGACAATCACAGTCACATCAATCATGTTTCATAGGAACTAAACTCAACCCAACCCAACTCAACCCAAATATTGATATACATAACCTCGAACCTCTGATGAAATCTTTATAACTAAGTGATGTAATCGTTGCGAGTTCTCATATTGACGTGAAGCGGAGAAACTCAACTCAACCCAACTCAACACAAATACATAACCTCAAACCTCTGTTGGAATATTTATAACTAAGTAATGTAATCGTTGTGGCGTCAGTCCTCATGTTGACGTAGCGGATAAGGTGTCATTATTACGCTCATCAAAAAGTTATTTTTCGAATTACATCTGCCGGGATATCGGTATTGCGGTCCTGGAACTCGATTGAAACAACGTCTCGCACGTGGTGACGAAGGAGTAAATCTTTTGGACGCAGCTTGCAAGCAGCACGATATTGCCTATTCGCAAGACAAGTCTATCGAAGCACGTCATAAAGCCGACAAAGTTCTCGAAGAAAAGGCGTGACAAGGAGTCAAATCCAAAGACGCGTCACTTGGCGTGTTCGCCAAGTGACCCGCGCTATTCGTTACTGGAGCCATGAGAACTAAACGCAAATTTGGTATGGGTATGTCGTCATTCCACAGTCATATTGTAAAAATAATCAAGAAATGGCAGCCTCATCCGATTAATGTGAAGAAATCCATCGCTTCAGCTTTGAAGGAGGCAAAAATGGCCGTTCAACAAACAGGAGGTCGTAAAAAAATACGACAAATGAGAGTCATTCCTTTTGAAACAAAATCCGGAGGTCTCCTACCGCTAATACCCCTATTTGCTAGACTTTCGGCCTTGGGTAAGTTGGTGAGCGGCGCAAGCGCCGTAGCAAAGACGGTTATAGATACAAAGAATGCCAAAAGAAATTTAAAGAGGATCAACGTCATGATAAAGCTATGGAACATTTGGGATCCGGTCTGTATGTACGCAAGACCCTCCGAGGTTAGGGATTGTTCTTGAAAAAGCAACATCGACGTCAAGGATGTGGACTCTATTTGAAGGAGCAGAAAAACTCCTATTGAAGCTGCCCAATAGAGCATTGTACGATTCGGATATAGAAAAATGCGCTCACCAATTGAAAATACCTCATTTCAGAGGAGTCTTTATCAGAGAGACTCGCTACCGCAACGTCCTCTATAGGAGGAATGTGCTGCACTGAATTTGTACTCTATAAAAAATGGGTAGCTTACATCAAAAACAGCAATACTGTGAATTATTTCGATAGCTTTGGCAACCTAAAGGCACCATTGGAATTTCCAAGATATTTTGGTAAAAATGTTGAAATTATATATAACAACGATCGTTATCAGAATTATAATCAGTTCAGTTGTGGACATCTATGCTGCGACGCCAAACTACTACACAAACACTTATTCTGAAAGTAAACTCCACAAAAATAGTTATGTATCGAAATATCTCAAAGTATCGAACTCAGAAAATCAGACTTAGTCGAAAGATATTTCCGAGTCCTGAAAAAAGTGCCGACAAATGTAAGAGTTCCGAGAATATTTCAGAATCATGAAAAATGTTAAAGCACGAAAATATTTAAACAGTATCGACAAATGTTAGAGTATCAAATTCCAAACATATTTCAAATCCTGAAGGGGTGCTTTTCTCGTTCCATAGATCGAAATAGACTTATTGAGGTCTTCCCTTGAGTATGACAGGGCACTGGCATGGGCCGTCCCAGCTTGATACAGTGGAGGAGGCGGAGTTCATGGAGAGTTCTAAATAATTTGGGCACCACAGGGTTCACTTAACCACCCAGTGCCTGTTTTTGTTATCATCTTCTCGTTCAACTCGCAAAACCGAGAAACCGTGGAACGCAATGACTCGTGTCTACAAATTCAATGGGTAGAGGGTAGTTCTACTGAAACCAAAATGTCTGAAGGCCACTGATACGATTTATTGCTTCTTTTCACACCTTTGACCACTATTGACACCCTTCATGTAACACTAGACAAATATTATCAAATATGTGCATAGTGTTGACAATGGTTCCAGACAACAGTCAATTCAAACATAATGAAGTGAAATAAGGTATATGATCAGGGGAATATACCATGGTAAGCTATATCTAGGTGTACAGGGTTTTTTCTTTGAGAATTAATGTCAATCGACCATGTAACAGTGCCCCAGTGAACCAAAATATACTTATTGAACTACAATATATATATATATATATATATAATAAAGTATGATTACCCCCGCAGGACTACAATGTTAATTTATTCGGGAAGAATACAAAAATTCACGAACAGGCGACTAGTTTTCCGGAATATGTTCGATGGAATGGCCAAATTGAATACCAATCACAAACACGTATATCTGGTACTCGCGGAAGAGGGTGGTTCGGCACCTCCGGTGGCTCCTATTCCTGTCGAATAAGTCAATTCTTGGATGAAAGGTGAAAACAGCTCCACTAGGTCACAATGTTGTAACGAAGTTACTATTTTCCCGCTATATTTATCAGACAAAAGCTCCCTGTAAAGAATTAAACTCCGCTTGACGGTAATAATAGGTCTAGAAATGCCATTCGTGTTCGTGATAAATCCGTGGATTACATGTATCCTAATAAAACAGACTAAACGCCTTCCGGAAACCACGCGATTCACGCCAGGCGTAGCTGACATAGGAAAAGAGGGAGAAGCCGGCCGTAGTTCCGTTTCGACATATTTCAAAGAAGTAGTAGCTTGCCCAGCCCAGCAGAAGCAGCCACGCGTCCGCATAGTATCCAGAGTGAGAGCCAGAGACCGAAGCAGTCCACGACCGTCCCGAGCTTTGCCGAAGGAGTAGGATCGGAGTTTGGGTAAATATTGTATATCGGAAATATTTTGTAAGTACCCCAGGTGTGATTTGCGCATGATCAAACAATAGCCGTCAGAGGCCCATGTTCACTTTATTGAGGCGCTGATGAAGTTAGTCGTGATTGAGAGCCAATACGAACCACCACGTACGCCGAGTGATAGCCCGTGACCGTTAGACCAGTATATCAGATCCGGTGAGTCATTTAGTTTCCTTTACAACAAGAGCAGGTTAGTGATGTGATACGTTTGGCTAAGTTGAAAAGCACGGGTGGAGGTCGCAAGAAGGGTAGACATTTCTCCGTCTCACTTCCTGCGCTCCGCGTGCGTTGAGGATGAACACGGGTGAGGTCGCATAGAAGGGGTAGACATTTCTCACGTCTCAGCTTCCTGCGCTCCGGCGTGTCGGTTTTTGAGGGATTCGTAAACACGGTTGCAGGTCGCATAGAAGGGGTAGACATTTCTCACGTCTCAGCTTCCTGCGCTCCGGCGTGTCGGTTTTCAAGGGATTAGTAAACACGGTTGGAGGTCGCATAGAAGGGGTAGACATTTCTCACGTCTCAGCTTCCTGCGCTCCGGCGTGTCGGTTTTCAAGGGATTAGTAAACACGGTTGGAGGTCGCATAGAAGGGGTTGACATTTCTCACGTCTCAGCTTCCTGCGCTCCGGCGTGTCGGGTTTTAGGGGTATAAAATATTAGTCAACACGGTTGGAGGTCGCATAGAAGGGGTAGACATTTCTCACGTCTCAGCTTCCTGCGCTCCGGCGTGTCGTAAGGGAAAAAGCATAAAATTAATAGTAAAACACGGTTGGAGGTCGCATAGAAGGGGTAGACATTTCTCACGTCTCAGCTTCCTGCCCTTCGGCGTGTCTTGATCAGGGAAAGACAGAGAGGGAGAATAAAAGTTAGGCAGGATAGGTTAGGCCAGCCCCACGTGGAGCATTACGAACTGCTATTGAAATGAGTCGCTTTGGCCGTCCGTAAAGACTTACATTTGATACCCGCTGTTGCCTTGCCCCCGTTTTTGAGCTTGCATACTAATCCGTATGACCCCCTTTCCCCCCTAAAAATTCACATTCAATACCCGCTGTTGCCTTGCACCCATTTTGAGCTTTATTACGAATCCGTACGATCCCCCCCTTTTTCACAAGAGCTTATGGTTATTAAGTGTACTCCGCCTACGTTAACACACCCTTCCCGCTTCGTGTCGCTATTTAGTGATTGCCCTGTGTGTATTTGTTGTGATAACTTGAGGCCGGCGTCAGCCGCCATTACTGTACTTTAATGTTATTAATATACCAGTTTATCCTGTTTGTGGTATTCTTTCATTGACTATTCTGAGTAGAATTTGAACATCTAGTGCGCAGTCGCCACCCAGATTCGAAACCCAGTTAAAGGCAATTAAAGCCTGCCTTGCTGGCCCTGTTACAGTGTCACGACTATATTGACCCCTGGAGTGTCTTTCTTCACTGAGACTGCCCGGAGCAAAAGTGGCCTTTTCCACTATAAAGCTAAAGGTGGCGCCCGAGGAAAACCGAGAATAGTGAAAAGCGCCAAAGGTTGATAATAGGGGGAGAAACCCCTTTACAAATTGGCGCCCGAGCAGGGACCGTTTATATAGTATACCGAGACCTGTCATTTTTGACAGATGTCAACTTCGACTCAAAAGAGAGTCAATATGCCAAGTGACCCCTCGTTTAATAGGTTTCCGGGGTGTAGAACCGATTACCGTCATCCGTTTCCTTTCAGGTTAACCATTCACGAGATACGTGGGTGAAGAGAGAGAAAGCAAGTCGTACGACAAGGACAGTTTGAAATCCGTGAAGCCAGTTCCACAGGGTGTATAGAACCGAAATCCGTTGAGGGCTACCGACCTGTCATTTTTTGACAGATTGTCAAACTCGGCTCAGAAGAGAGCCAGGCGTCCGTGCGGTACCTCCTCAACGAATTTTCGAGTGCGCAGAAGCGCTCCCCGCCATCCGTTCGTCAATAGGAGGTACGGTGCCCAAGATACGAGCACTAGACAAGGAGTTGAGTTTCGACTGTGAACCAAGTAAGACGTGCGAGCTGAGGAGTTGAGTGCCGACTGTGAACCAAGTAAGACGTGCAAGCTGAAGAAGTTGAGTTTTGACTGTGAGACAAGTAAGACGTACGAGTTCCGAGTATTCGCCTAAGATGCCGACAGGACTAGGAAGCCCCATCACCGTGCCAGTGACCACCACAGGGCCGGCCGCGTGCCGATTGCCTCTGAGTCCAGGTGCAGGAGGTGACCCCAACGACACCCGCGTCGGATGGGTATACCAGCTACGAAAAGAGGAGCTAGATACAGAGCTCGCTAGATTTCGCTTGGATCCAACCGGCACCGTCGACGAGAAGCGAAGGAGAATCATGAAGTTTCTCCGAGAAGGACGAGCAGCATCACCCGCACCGACCGTCACCAACCCGTTTCCGTTCTCCCCGACGACCACAGGAGTTACCACGACAACCGCACCGCCGCCAGTATTACCCACAATCACAGTGACGAACACTGGAAACCCGATCATGAGCAACGTACTCCCAGGAACCCTAGTAGGAGCACAGGCCGCCCCACTGCCGCCTACCACGAGTGTAGGGATGGCACCATTGAGAGTAAAGGACTGGAGAGTGACCTTTAATGGGACCAACGACCCCGCCGCCTTCCTCGGGAGATTGGAGGAGATTCGAGAGTCCCAAGGCATCACCGCAGACCGCCTCCTACAAGCTATGCCAGAGTTACTGGAAGGGATGCCGGCCCGTTAAAACAACGGGCCTGGGCCGAGGAGGCCACGCCTGGGAGAAAGTACGGCAGCCTACATCACCGACCTGCAGACGCTGATTCGCCGCCATGGTGGAATCCCGCCAGACCAGGAGTTGAACTGGCTGTACCGCAACCTGCACCCAGAATTCCAGCGAGAAATCAGAAGGACGGACTTCAACGACGTGCAGGAGTTCGCCAAAGCTGCTAGAGAGTACGAGATTTTGCGAGCAGAGATTGAACAAGCTCAGAGGACGACTCCAGCACCGCTTTTGGCACCATACAGGACCCCGGCAGCCCCACCAGTGGTCACTAGGCTTACCCAACTAGCCACACCGCCCCCTATGAGCCCAGTAGCCCAGCCAGTCATGAGCCAAGGCAGCCCAGTCAACCGCCGCCCCATCGGAGGAAACCGAGAGTGTTGGCGATGCGGGCAGACAGGGCATTTTAGGAGCCAATGCCAGTCAGCCCCAAGGATATTCTGCTCCCGATGCAAGCAAGACGGAGTGATGTCTCGTGATTGCCCATGCCCACGGCCGGAAAACCATTAGGGCGCTGCCACGACTTGAGGCACGTGCAGCACCGCCCACAGGACGCCTCACCCACCGCCAACATCGCTACCGCCGACCACCGACCGCATCTTTCCGTTAAGATTCCCGGTGGTACTGCTGAAGCGTTGATTAACACCGGTGCCGTAATCTCCTATGTCGGCGACAGGATAGCCAGGCAGTGGAATCTGCTAGGAGTACCGAAAACTCCAACTGCTACGAGTTCCGCCCGACTGGCCAATGGAGGAACCGTTACCGTCCCCGCAACGTATCACGTGGAGATCCGAGTTGGAGAACACCGTTACAAGGAATCTTTTGGACACCTGAGTGGACTGTCATCCGATATGGTCCTAGGAATGGACATATTGAGGAAAAGGCAGTTTGGACTCAACCTAGGAAGTGGCCAAATCTTGGTAAAGAACCAACCCCTTGCAATGGAAGATCGGCCCGTACCATGCTTCCCCATTGGAGTTACTGAGCCAAGACCGGCCCTGACACTTTCCAGAGAGGAAGAGGACCACTTACAAGACTTCCTACAGGACGAATTACGCCCATTCGGAGGAATTTATGGGGTAACGCCGCTGGTGGAACATAGGATCCGTCTCCTGAATCCAGAGCCAATAAAGCAGCGATACCGACCCCAGAATCCAAGAATGCGGATGTAATCAATACCGAAGTTGACAGAATGCTACAGGAGAATATCATTGAGCCCTCCGAGAGCCCATGGAGCTCACTTGTAGTTATAGTGCGGAAGAAAGATGGCAAGCCGAGGTTCTGCATCGACTTCCAGAAAGTCAATTCCGTCTCTAGGAAGGATGCCTACCCGTTGCCGTTCATCAACGCTATCCTGGACAAGCTACGCCGTGCCCGATACATTTCCAGTATCGACTTGAGACAAGGATACTGGCAGGTCGCACTATCCGAAGACAGTAAACCGGTGACCGCCTTCACTGTACCTGGCCGAGGACTATTCCAGTTCCGAGTTATGCCGTTCGGCCTCCACGCCGCTCCTGCAACATTTCAACGATTGATGGACACCATTATCGGACCGGAAATGGACCCATATTGCTTCGCATATCTGGATGATATCATCGTGTTAGGAAACACGTTCGAAGAGCATCTCGCTTATCTGCAGGAAGTGTTCCGTCGCCTCCGTGCAGCTAACCTGCGAGTCAACCCAGAAAAATGCCAGTTTGGGAGGAGATCACTCAAGTATCTCGGATATCTAGTGACGTCAGAAGGCATCAGGACAGATCCCGAGAAAGTGGCTTCCATTGTGGAACTAACAGCTCCCACCAACGTGCGAGGTTTGAGACGGTTCCTCGGAATGGCATCATGGTACCGACGATTTGTGCCGGCATTTTCTGAAGTAGCAGCACCGTTGCACTGGGCTGGCACTGGGCACCGGAACAAGAGGAAGCCTTCCAGAAGCTGAAAACCTGCCTCACGGAAGCTCCAATCCTCACCTGCCCCAACTTCGACAGGCCGTTCAGCATGCAGACCGATGCATCCGATCAAGGCTTAGGAGTGGTCCTGACGCAGGCCACAGAGGACAACGAGCACGTCATCGCGTATGCTAGCCGATCCTTAACCTCCGCAGAGAAGGCCTATTCCGTGACCGAAAAGGAATGCCTAGCGATCGTATGGGGAATCAAGAAGCTACGCCCTTACTTGGAAGGATACCACTTCACGGTCATCACCGATCATCAGTCTCTCCGCTGGCTGCATTCCATCAAGAGCCCTGCAGGACGCCTCGCCCGCTGGAGCATGCAGGTCGCATAGAAGGGGTAGACATTTCTCACGTCTCAGCGTCCTGCGCTCCGGCGTGTCGGGTTTGTAGGGGTATAAAATATTAGTAACACGGTTGGAGGTCGCATAGAAGGGGTAGACATTTCTCACGTCTCAGCTTCCTGCGCTCCGGCGTGTCGGTTTTAAGGGTATAAATATTAGTAACACGGTTGGAGGTCGCATAGAAGGGGTAGACATTTCTCACGTCTCAGCTTCCTGCGCTCCGGCGTGTCGGGTTTTTAGGGGTATAAAATATTAGTCAACACGGTTGGAGGTCGCATAGAAGGGGTAGACATTTCTCACGTCTCAGCTTCCTGCGCTACGGCGTGTCGTAAGTAAAAGCATAAAATTAATAGTAAAACACGGTTGGAGGTCGCATAGAAGGGGTAGACATTTCTCACGTCTCAGCTTCCTGCGCTCCGGCGTGTCTTGATCAGGGAAAGACAGAGAGGGAGAATAAAAGTTAGGCAGGATAGGTTAGGCCAGCCCCACGTGGAGCATTACGAACTGCTATTGAAATGAGTCGCTTTGGCCGTCCGTGAAGACTTGCATTTGATACCCGCTGTTGCCTTGCCCCCGTTTTTGAGCTTGCATACTAATCCGTACGACCCCCCCCCCCCCTAAAAACTCACATTCAATACCCGCTGTTGCCTTGCACCCATTTTGAGCTTTATTACGAATCCGTACGATCCCCCCTTTTTCACAAGAGCTTATGGTTATAACGTGTACTCCGCCTACGTTAACACACCCTTCCCGCTTCGTGTCGCTATTTAGTGATTGCCCAGTGTGTATTTGTTGTGATAACTTGAGGTCACCGTCAGCCGCCATTACTGTACTTTAATGTTATTAATATACCTGTTTATCCTGTTTGTAGTATTCTTTCATTGACTATTCTGAGTAGAATTTGAACATCTAGTGCGCAGTCGCCACCCAGGTTCGAAACCCAGTTAAAGGCAATTAAAGCCTGCCTTGCTGGCCCTGTTACAGTGTCACGACTATATTGACCCCTGGAGTGTCTTCCTTCACTGAGACTGCTGAGAAGCTACGCCCTTACTTGGAAGGATACCACTCCACGGTCATTACCGATCATCAGTCTCTCCGCTGGCTGCATTCCATCAAGAGCCTTGCAGGACGCCTCGCCCGCTGGAGCATGTTCCTACAGCAATATGACTTTGAAGTCAAGTACCGCCGAGGAGGGCTGAATAAAGTGGCAGATGCTCTATCAAGAGATCCATTAGGCACGGAGACCGGAGAACATGTCGAAGAGATGACCGCCGTTGAACCAGTAGCTGTCTGCACATGGTACGACAAAAAGAAAGAAGAAGTACAACGAAGTCGTGAAGTAGGAAGGGTGTGTAACCAAGTTACTATTTTTCCGCTATATTTATCGGACAAAAGCTCCTGTAAAGAATTAAACTCCGCTTGACGGTAATAATAGGTCTAGAAATGCCATTCGTGTTCGTGATAAATCCGTGGATTACATATATCCTAATAAAACAGACTAAACGCCTTCCGGAAACCACGCGATTCACGCCAGGCGTAGCTGACATAGCACGCACGAGTATCCCCTGCGCCGGCTATCGTCTCTCGAGAAAACATTCTCAACAAGCAAGCTGGGCGATATTCAAACGCCGACGAGACATTTCAGTCCTCCGATAGAAGCCCGAGCCAGCAGTCCAGTCGAACCCAGAGCATACGATACCGAGCTGACGTCACGCCACGAGATTCCCACTTAGGAGAATTCCACGAGGATTGAACGGAACACGTGGAGTTTTCTGTCAGACGCCCGAGAGTACAGTTGAGTCGAGACAAAGACGCACGCACCGAGCTGACGTCACAGCACGAAGGATTTTACAAGCTGGGTAATTATTCTGTGAAAGTATATTTTGTATCGCAATCGACAGAGTCCACAAAACGGCGCGCGCATATAAGTCGGTCGGGAGGTATTAGGAAAAGAGGGAGAAGCCGGCCGTAGTTCCGTTTCGACATATTTCAAAGAAGTAGTAGCTTGCCCAGCCCAGCAGAAGCAGCCACGCGTCCGCATAGTATCCAGAGTGAGAGCCAGAGACCGAAGCAGTCCACGACCGTCCCGAGCTTTGCCGAAGGAGTAGGATCGGAGTTTGGGTAAATATTGTATATCGGAAATATTTTGTAAGTACCCCAGGTGTGATTTCCGCATGGTCAAACAATAGCCGTCAGAGGCCCATGTTCACTTTATTGAGGCGCTGATAAAGTTAGTCGTGTTTGGGAGCCAATACGAACCACTACGTACGCCGAGTGATAGCCCGTGACCGTTAGACCAGTATATCAGATTCGGTGAGTCATTTAGTTTCCTTTACAACAAGAGCAGGTTAGTAATGTGATACGTTTGGCTAAGTTGAAAAGCACGGGTGGAGGTCGCATAGAAGAGGTAGACATTTCTCGCGTCTCAACTTCCTGCGCTCCGACGTGACTTTATAGACAGAGATAGGAAGCACGGTAGAGGTCGCATAGAAGAGGTAGACATTTCTCGCGTCTCAACTTCCTGCGCTCTAACGTGACTTGGTGTTAAGACAGAGATAGGAAACACGGGTGGAGGTTGCACAGAAGGGGTAGACATTTCTCACGTCTCAACTTCCTGCGCTCCGGCGTGTCGGTAGGATAGTAAACACGGTTGGAGGTCGCATAGAAGGGGTAGACATTTCTCACGTCTCAGCTTCCTGCGCTCCGGCGTGTCGGGTTTTTAGGGGTATAAAATATTAGTCAAGACGGTTGGAGGTCGCATAGAAGGGGTAGACATTTCTCACGTCCCAGCTTCCTGCGCTCCTGCGTGTCGTAAGTAAAAAGCATAAAATTAATAGTAAAACACGGTTGGAGGTCGCATAGAAGGGGTAGACATTTCTCACGTCTCAGCTTCCTGCGCTCCGGCGTGTCTTGATCAGGGAAAGACAGAGAGGGAGAATAAAAGTTAGGCAGGATAGGTTAGGCCAGCCCCACGTGGAGCATTACGAACTGCTATTGAAATGAGTAGCTCTGGCCGTCCGTAAAGACTTGCATTTGATACCCGCTGTTGCCTTGCCCCGTTTTTGAGCTTGCATACTAATCCGTACGACCCCCCCTCCCCCCTAAAAACTCACATTTAATACCCGCTGTTGCCTTGCACCCATTTTGAGCTTTATTACGAATCCGTACGATCCCCCCTTTTTTCACAAGAGCTTATGGTTATTACGTGTACTCCGCCAACGTTAACACACCCTTCCCGCTTCGTGTCGCTATTTAGTGATTGCCCTGTGTGTATTCGTTGTGATAACTTGAGGCCGCCGTCAGCCGCCATTACTGTACTTTAATGTTATTAATATACCTGTTTATCCTGTTTGTAGTATTCTTTCATTGACTATTCTGAGTAGAATTTGAACATCTAGTGCGCAGTCGCCACCCAGGTTCGAAACCCAGTTAAAGGCAATTAAAGCCTGCCTTGCTGGCCCTGTTACAGTGTCACGACTATATTGACCCCTGGAGTGTCTTTCTCCACTGAGACTGCCCGGAGCAAAAGTGGCCTTTTCCCCACTATAAAGCTAAAGGTGGCGCCCGAGGAAAACCGAGAATAGTGAAAAGCGCCAAAGGTTGATAATAGGGGGAGAAACCCCTTTACAATGTCAACTGTAATGCCCCACACTAGGACCCTGTGGAAATAATCAATTTTCACAAATATACAAATTGAAAAATAAAATCATTTAAACAAAAAATAACGTTCATAATTTTAAAAACCCAATTATTCACAAAGTAATGAGATACACATTTTCCAGCCTGTCCATCATTCCAACTCATGAATCATTTACCTGTGCAATGGTAAACTTTGATGATAACATCCCCCAAGTGAAATATATCGTCTATATAGAAAATATGATACCTTCGCGAAGGGTCAGCTTCTTTCACCATCACGGTTTCGGCAGCAAACAACTCGTCTGAAGTGAGCCAAATGAACACGACGGCGTTCTAGGCCTTTAACAAATGAAACCACCATGAGGTCCACCATTCCCCAAAATGGTCGAAGTCGAGACTTACTTGATATGTAAATATTCCCAGTTAAACTGGATGGTAGTCTTCCTAGCCAACAAAGGTCGTCCTAACACTATACAACCCAATCGAAGACAAGTGCCCCGATTCACGCAGGCGGAGTAAAATCCCAGAACTCCGTTCCAGAAGGTTTAACTATCAACCTCGACACTTCTACCCTGTTGAATACCAAACTCATTCGTCTCTTTTTGAAGGAGAAGGCCGACGCACCTGTCCCATCAAAATTGGTCGTTTTCCGGTTCACTCAATTTGGCATTGCGCACCTCTGCCTTATTCGGCTAGAGTGCATGCCAACACCATCCAGTGGTGACCGACTTAACCTTTTGTCGCGTGGTAGCAGTTTTCTCGATACCATTTGAAACCTGGTTCACAAGGCTTAAGCCAGGTGGTCACCTTGATAACTGAACCATAGGCAACTAATGGTTGAAAAGTCGTAATGACAAAAATAACCGTAACAATGCATACGCTTTCTACTTGAGAATGTCTGAAATATGTCTGAGAGACTTGTGCGATGCAGAATTGAAAGCTATTCCTGTGGACTATCTGATACAATATGCTGGGCCCTAGGATGTGTGGCATGAATTACATGAAGAATACAAAGTTTGTTTCGAGCTGCAAGTTGGTTTACCATGTTTCATCCATCATCGGAAATAATGTCGCAGCCGTCAGACACCCAAACAGTATGTTGGTTATGTTAGTTCACAAAATGAATGTTATTATTATTTGAATAAATATTAGTCTATTGTTTTTCGGTTATTTATATCCTGTCCCTTATCGCTCATCGACGCTCTCCATCAATTTCACGCCGCCCCTCCAATTGGATGGTAATGCAGAATACGGATAAGCTTTATTGAGTTTTCATTCATACAACAGTATACTGAACATATCGGAGGGTACAAAGTTTCATTATTACGAGAACGGTGATGAGAGCAAGAGAAAGACATCAATATGCCTGTTGGAGCCTACAAAATTGAAGATATTGAAGCATTGCTGCAAAAACATATTGTTCCAAAACAATTCGTCGAACGTCCTGATAATAATATGCTGAAAAAAGCCATCGACTTTACGACTGAAGATACTCTGGCTCATATATTGGAAGTTTCGTCTTCCACCCTCGCACCCATCATTCATCGCATCCGATCGACCCGTCAACATCATACGAACGATTCACGTCGACAGCAATATTACGTCTGGAGCCTTCTACAATGACAGACCGTCTTATACGAATTGGATAACATTACACTGAGACTGTTGGATTGATGTTCGAGAAGAGAAAATAATTGTTCGTCTGGAATTGAGAAAACTATGGTCCTGAAAATCGATAAAAGTCCTGCATCTATATTCGAGCCTTTAGTCTTCTCCGTGACATACACGACAACGATTCGTCAATTGTCTGCAGATTATATACCTGTCCTGAAATTTCTTGGTCATCATGTTGTCGAGTCAAGTGTTCAACATTTTCCAAAAACCTCAAATGGACAAAACAATACAGAAAGTCGAATGGAGGACGTATTATCCTCATGTCGAATCACTTCGTAATAATGACGTCATCGAAATAAGTGTCAACCAATCGAATGCCTTTGATGCTTTGTACGATAGCCATTTGTAAATTAACGAGAAAGTAACCAGAATTCAAGGTGATGGAAAAGTGACGTTTGTAAACAACGCTGGCGCTTTCATGTTTCAATCGGCTAGCTACGAACAAAACGGCAACGAATTGGAGACTGTACGTGATGAGGGTATCGTAAGTACGGTGAGAGGCTTCTTGTGCTGCACCAATGAAGATACGGAACTCCTCTCCAACTCTGGCTGGACTCATCCCAATATTGTGGGCGTCATTTCACCTACCGCTCTGAAATTTAACATGTTATTCCGCTCAGACACTTTTTAAATATTTTCAACGACTATCAATACGTTTCTTATGGAAAGCATGCTCCTTGGTCAGAGCTGGGAGTGATAATAACTATTTCAAAATTGACGAGAAGAAGGATGGTACAATACCGACAGAAGTTAAATTGGAAATTGAAAATATTGAACCGAAAATCAAACGATTATATCCCCGCGATGCCATAAAATTACAGCTACTGAAAGGTATCAAAGCCGACAGCCCCATTCTGATTCCGTTTAGAAAATGGGATTTGCACACGTTGCCAGCTCTCACGATCAGTTCCACCACCGAAAGGTGGGCAGTGAAAACTTCGTCGTTTTTCGAAAGTCCTGGATACGTTATTGTATGCTTCCAGGAGAATCGTGATCATGACAGCACCAATAATGATCCCACAGCATTTGGTAACATAAATATCGAGAATATTACTTTGACGTTGAACGGGGAAAATTACTCCAAGGAAAATATGCATTTGCAATTCAACAATGCAAGCTATCACAGGCACACGCAATTTGGATTCATCTTCAAGAAATTCTACCACCACACGCCTCTCCTGTCTTATGCCGATTTTGCAAACAAAACATTTTTTGTTATCGATTGCTCCAGAAGAGACGAGAGCATCAAGAGTTCCAGTGTCGATGTTAAGCTGAAGATCGAGGCATCAACGGGTTTTCCCGACAATACTCGAGCCTATTGCGTCATCGTCTACGACACCATCATCGAGCACCTCCCACTCAGCAGAATTATTGGAAAACTGAACTGAATGTCTGATAAGAGTTCAGTTTACTGCCAATCGTCGTCGATATGAGAGTAGCGTTCATTGGCATTCAAGCATTCGTTGTTGATGGCATCTTCCAGCCAAAGGAGAATGCCATCCAGACCGGAGATCAATGCAACAATTTTTTACTATTACCAAACCAAAGCTTTCCCTCGATAAGTAAAGAAGACAGACATAATGCCGTCTAGTTCGAGAAGAATGTTAATTGCCCACGATATTCTTGAGGTTTTATTGAATATAATCTACTGAGCTCGATCCTCAAACAGAACCTCTATGACGTCACTATGATTTATGTACGTGGCCATCAGAAGAAATATTTTTTTATGGAGAAACTTCAACAATTGAATATTGCTGCAGAAATAATTGATTCGGAAGATTTGGACAACACATGGTGTATGGTTCCAACATTAGACAACACAGCATCCTGTATGCTTCACCAACAGAAGGAGCGTTCTTGTAGCCTCCACAATGTTGATATTTTGTATTATGATAAATTACCTAAATGAAATATATATAAAAAAAATCTTTTATTGAATTTAAAGTACTTGTTTCATGAGTCAAAATGGCTCAGTTGGAGAAGCGATAGACTATAGATCTGGCGGTCCCTAGTTGCGACATTTTCATTTTTTGTTGAACATCACACTTTTCATATTCACGTTCTCCAGTAAAAGTTGTTTTGTTAGAGTACTCGCACGCTTCTGTATCTCACCCCACAACGAAGATAGCTCCTAGTGACCTTTTGTCATCAGAAAATACGTAATTTGTTTTTTGGCATCAAGACGAATCCATTGACACCGAAATTTTCCTTATCACATCAAAATCAGTGGTCACCGTGATTACGAATTAATATAGGGTTCTGTTATTTCATGTAATTCAAAGCATTTAAATCGCGATTTACTGTTCTACGATAAAGCTGGAGAGCGGAGCTTGATGAATTTACAATCTATGGGTGTTCTCCTCCTATTTGACACCGCACATGCTATGCTAGGGCCAAAATGGCTCAAATACATCGATTCACGTTAGCTCGTTGAAAATCAGCTGAATTGGAGACATTGTCTTTTTTGGAACACCCTTTATACAAAATGTATATGAATTTATGTATTTCTTGGTAATTTGAGCCACTCTGTATATTTAATATTTGTTTTTTTTCCAATGACCGCCAGCCATGTTTTTTCACTCCAATGAGAGGCGGTTATGTTTTTTCCCTCCAACTGGCAGCCTTTTTTTCTTTCCGATGACAAGCGGCCATGTTTTTTTCACAATGACAGGCAGCAATGTTTTTTCTTAAATGTCGGCCATGGGTTTTTTAATGACAAGTGGCTCAAAGCAGCCATGTTTTTTCCGATGACAGGCGGTTATGTTTTTTTCGAATGATGTCGGCCATGTTTTTTTCTCTAACCAATGAGACACCCTGTATATACAAAATATGTGTGAATCCTCCTCCTCCTCCAACCTATGAATGAGACACCCTGTATACCCGTTTTTCTCCAAAATGATATCTATGTTTGATCATCGACTATTTTTTCTATTCAATATGTTAGGTTAGACGTCCATTTCCAATTATTTACGTAAATGGGACACCCTGTATACCTGTTTTTCCACTGAAATGGCATCCATATTCAAGCGTCAGCTGTTTTTTCTATTCAATATGTTAGGTTAGACGTCTATTCCAATTATTTACGCGACGTTCAGCATGTTTTGAACTTTTTTTTCCGAAACGACAGACGAATGAAACACTGCCAGGCACTTTCCAATGACAAGTGACATCATGTCATGACGGTCCTAAGCGTACGTCATGCAACAGCCTTGATTTATGTATATTTGACATTCCTCATTCGTATATTCAACCCCCCACACGTATCGATTCACTCTTTTCAATTTTACCAAATTTACGTAAATGCCGCGCCACGTCCACAAAGTCCGTACCACAGTTCCACAGCGACCGCCACAGCAGGGGTTCAATCCCGAACACCATGAAAATTCGAGGTGGAAGAGGCCTGACCAGGCGACCTTCGCGATTTCTTATGGGATTTACACCATGGCGAAATACCCAGAACTCTCCTAGCCACTCTGCTTAGAAGAGATGGAAATAAAACTACCACATCACGTTCATTTTCATCAAATGAGAAAGTTTGTATTTTTTCATTTATATTACGGAGAATCCATTTTGTGCAGTATCATCACACCCAGTGTGTTTAATAATCTTTGTTCTTATTCAGTTAGTTGTCATTTCGTTATCAAATCATCACAGAAGAATGTGAAGTTGTAAACATTAACTTTACTGAATTTGTCAGCCATTTCATTCACAATCTCAAGGGTTTCAAGTCGTTCACCTACTATGTTGATTGGTAGATCACTCTTTGAATCCATATTCAACCGATCCGACTCTTCATTTTTCTTGTATATTTCACAAGTAGGAGCTTCAGAATTTTTTTAAAATTTTATATTTTTCGTAGCGTTTGGTATTTTATTTTCTTGATTGTGTGCCAATTTCATTATCACTGTTGATTGTAAGACCTGTTGTTTCAATTGGTCTATTTCTTATTTAATAATAGAAAGATCAACAAAGTGTACCCGTAGGGAATCCATAAATATCCATTCATTATTAAAAAAATATATAAATGATTATAAAAATAAAAGGAAACAAAATTGTATTGAGTTATAATTTTGAGACTCGCTTTCCAACAAACAATCTGATAGTTGGTCTATTGGGTTTCTAAAAATAATAAAATTTATTTTAATGACACATATTTAGCTATTCCTGAAGGACAATATAATTACACTTCACTTAATCAATATTTAGAGAAACACGGAGTTGATTTGGTTAGGAACGGTAATGAAATCAAAATTAATTCCCCTCATGAAATACGTGAGTCCGCATTTATTTCAAAGTTCAAAGAAATGTATCTCAGTTGAATCAATCAATGTTCATTGTAATTTAGCTAATGGAATGTTGATAGAGGGTGCTGAGTTCATTCATACAGAAACTGATATTATCTCTTGCTTCAAAATAAATTCCTATTACACACTGCTATAATTCATTAACCCACATCAATATATTATTCAATTCAGTATAATAATATTCATTGAATTGATCAGAATTTGTGATGAAAACAATCAATTGATTGTGCAGACATTACAATTACAAGAATTTTCCAAGGTCTTTCTATACCCAGTGAGTAAATAATTAGTAGTATGAAAACTGCCGGAACTGAACCAGATTTTCAAAAAAAAAAAAATGAAAAAAAAATTGCATTTATTTAAAAAAAAATTAAGGATTTAGAAATTAAAAGAATTAATCTTTTTTTGAAGATTCGTCAAATGCATTATTTTCTTCTACAATAAAACCTGAATTTTTTATTCACCATTTATTACTCGATTCTCATAATTCTGAAATTATTTCGTTTATTTTAGGATTTCTTCCGACACAAACGCTCAAACAATTTTCTTCTGTTGGAATATAATGTTTACTTATTATACAAGCTTCCGATTCCATGTTTCCGCTTCCTACAGTTTTGAGGACCAAATACTGTTCTTGCGTGCCATTGTTCGGATAGGAAACCTTTTGCACGTTTCATCACATTGGCATATATCGTTTGAATTTCTTTTCTGAATAACATCAAAATCCTATCAAAATCAAATATGAAATTTCCCTCAGCCGTCAATTGTATGGGTGTTGAATGTAACGGTTTATGGTCTATATCCACGAACAAAATTAAACATTCACTTATACAAGTATATACTTCTTTATTCCATAGCTATCCTTGATATTCCCATCTCCCTTCACCCACTTACTACTACTACATTAATGCGTGAAAGTTCTCCTCGTCTAATTACAATAATTCTCGGATCGATGATACCTCTACCAGATATATCATTTGCTCCTCTCAAGATATGTGGTTTTGTACTGACGTAGTATTCGGTACAGTTCTCCACACAATATTTTTTCCAACCACAAACGATCAGATTATCACATCCTATTCATAAACCAGCCGCTCCAGGTTCACTACGTTACAACTTGTTTATTGATTTTACCCATGGTATATTGTTTGCTACACAATTAGATTCGTTGTGAAATTAAATGTTTCCATTTATAATAGAAACCGCTTTCTTTAAGTTCTTTTTCCGATTTCATCAGAAAATTTGGGGCAGAGTTTGGTAGAAATTCAACAAGGGTGCAGTTGGGATTTTTTGGTGACATTATTTTTGAAATTTTACTTTTTTAATTTGATGACGTCATTTTTTTAATTGCATTGAAGACCTAGTGAATGCGATGTCTCTCCTGCGTCAATGTAACGAATGATTTCTGGTGAGTACCAACTCTCTTTTGGAAAACATTCTTCTTTGCCTCATTCATCTTTATGAGTTCATAATTAAGACTGGAATAGAAAATCAAATAACTATCTGAATGGAAATGCAAATTTTCAATTTCAGATTTTTTTTTTGTGTTAGGTCCTTTTCAGAATATCTATCAGATGTAGTTCAATGTCCAGCGTGGCTTAAGCCAGGAAAGTAGTTGTTTTCTGTGAGACATTCACAAAAAATAACTTCATTTTAATCGTGAATTTTTCAATTCACTAAAAAATATTTCTATCAATATTCAATTGAGAATGTTTCCCTTTTCAACATGAACAGATGTTTATAAAATCAGATATGGAATCACCTGCGACTGAAAGATAAACTTTAGTCACTATCTTCCATCGTTCAAGATAACCTCTTGTAGGGAATTCATGTTGAAAAGGGAAAAATTATCAATTGAATATTGAATAGAAAGCTTTTTCTGTTAATTGAAATATCCGCGATAAAAATAAAGTGATTTTTTGTCAATGTCTAACAGAAAACAACTACTTCCCAGGCTAAAACCACGCTGGACATTGAACCACAACTGATAGATATTCTGAAAGGACCCTAAGTCCAAAGAAAACATCTGAAATTGGAAGTTTGCTTTTTCATTCAAATAGTTATTTGATTTTCTATTTCAGTCTCAATTGAGATTGTGTATAGGTGACTTACGCAAAGAAGAATGTTTTCCAACAGGGAGTACTCACCAGAAATCATTTGTAACATTGACGCAAGAGAGGCATCGCACTCACTAGGTCTTCAATACATTTTTGTCGTCGAAAATATATTCATTTGAGAATGTTTCCCTTTTCAATGAAGAATACTGTTGTGTGATTTTTTTAGTTCATTCCATTTTATTTCAGTTTGAGATAGGTTTATTATCCAATTTGAAGTGTTAATATATTGGTTATTGTTGTCTCTGTGTGTCAGAATTCACTCATCAAAG
Organism: Gonioctena quinquepunctata; assembly: GCA_018342105.1. Classification (NCBI taxonomy): domain Eukaryota; kingdom Metazoa; phylum Arthropoda; class Insecta; order Coleoptera; family Chrysomelidae; genus Gonioctena; species Gonioctena quinquepunctata. The sequence goes on from JAFIRS010004607.1 coordinate 36,912, forward strand.
TTTCGGTCAGTAAATCATCAGTGAAAGTGAGAAATGTAGGTACGTCTGAATATTCTTCATCGAATCAAGAAAATCCGGAATTTGAAATATCATTTTTGGAACATAACAATAGGCGAGGACACGAGAAATTATTATCGTTTTAAATATACCTCAAAATACAATACGCATATATAAATGAACCCAGAAAACATTTTTCGAGTCAAATTTCCATTACAGCAGTTCTCATTCAATTTTGAAAATCAGCAAATTTTGAAGATACTAATATTGACGCTCTTCGTGACGTAAACGACCGAGTAGCCAATAGGCGTATTCGGGTCCATTGTGACGTTAAGCGGCAATGTTTCTTAAATTATACATGTCAGAACTAGAACACTATTGGCAATGTCAAGCGACGATGGCGGATTTGAAGGCTGTAAAAACATTCGATCTGTCATAAAACCATATATTGTCGATTTCACAGTACACATAAACTTTTTCATATTATGAGTGATTGTGGTCCATAAAAACTATTTCTGATGAAGAGAAAGTCAATCATTTAGTCTTGTTATGGAGGCATGGCCTAAGATTTGAAAATATGGCAACGTTGCAAAATTGATTGAAGCTGTCAACTGTGGGATTGCTTGATATGGTGATTACGTCACAACATTTTCCAGTGGCGCTAGAAAAGAGCCATTTGAATTTTGCGGATATTTTTTTCAAGTTTTAGAAAATTAAAAAAAAAAGAAAATTTCCAATAATTCTCACAGCTGCAGAATACATTAGAAAAATTTCGTGGACTCGCCCCATGTTCATTTCTCAATTCATATGAACGAGTTCGATTTTGGGAAAATTGAGAATATGCCCTTCGATGGTATTCACGTAAAGCCTCTCGAATCTGCATCCAAAATCAAAACGCAGCCCTCTCGGAGGATGAACGGATATCATTTCCCAGTGCTATTTTTGGCTATAGGAAACACCCAGCATTCGTATTTCTTCAAACAAAACACCTCAAATACCTGAAAACCAAAATCATGTTTATCGCACGTAAAATTGCCGTTATCCATTTATTTTTATTTTTCACAAGGAAAACACTGCTTTTCATAAGTTCTCTCGAATGCAAAGAAGTGTAGTGTGGTGATGGTAATATCTGTTTTTCTATGTTGAAAAATTGGGAGGCTCATTTTTGGTGGAGCCTAGTGTTACATCATTGCTACACTTCGCTGCATACGGAAGAATTCATTTTCACGATGATGCTAGCTTTACCTCGTATATTGCTGTATTTTCTTTACCAATATCGTGACATTATTGAAATTGTTGTTTTGTCGACATATTTGCCCACCTATCCATAGACCGATACGAATGGAGTAACAACCTACAAGCTACAGCAACCTTATATATAATAATGAAAAATGTGTAATTGAGGTTCCGAAGATATGTGTTTTAATGCTTATGAAAAATTTCAGAACCTTTCATGGGGTTGGAAAAGCTGCCAGGAGATCCTGAAACTGTTTGGCTTCATTTAGGGTATTTATTGAATTACTTAAACAAGATATATTATTCGAGAAATGCATTCGTTTTTCCGAACAAGTGATCAAAAATAATGGAAAGTTCAAAATACGCACGGAACAGTTCTGGGCTGAGTAGTCAGCGAATTGACATTTGATAATTTTGACATGGATATTAGGATATTTCAATAATCGTTATTACTGTTTCGATTCTGATATATAATTACGGTTTTTTAATATCATATTCAATTATAACTTCGAAATAATGTATTTTATCAATGATTCAGACGTGCCGCGCGCGCTCCTACCAGCTGATCTGCCTAAGAAGGATAGGAATATTCAAATTATTCCTCATGCGCATGGAGAACTATTTTCTGGTTGGATACTAGGCGAGGTCTTCCATTCACCAGCCAATCAGAAAACTTCCAAATTAACCGCTAGAGGCACCTGCGAGAATATTGAAAAGTCCACTCGGCACCGCTGTTTATCTTATCAAGTCAATTGCTTGCTAGGTCAGCATGGCAACCGATATTGGATTTTCGTGCGGAATGATACTGTGCGAGTTTCTCACAAATGATTTTTTATAATTGTGATTTGTTAACTGCTTCAAAGTATTCTGACTTTATTTACTATTTCTGACTTCATCTACCAGTTGGGATATTACAGGGCTCCTTTATTTTCATCAGTGTAAAATTGACATCATTATGAAGTTGACTACGTAACGCCGGTAGCCTGCAATGAATGTCAATGTGGATGTCAATGTCTGATAATCCACATTGACATTCATTGCAGGCTACCTATATATATATATATATATATATATATATATATATATATATATATATATATATTCGATTATATTCTTGACTGTGAGATATTCAGTGGAAATTATTTTCGGGAATGCAGTCAGTGATGACCAGTTCAAATTATATTCGTTATTAAGTCGAGCTTTCGAAAATATTTATTTTCTTTCTCAAGACTATCTACAATGTTATGTAATAAAAAACATGTGATATATAATATAAATGGTTACTTACTTAACATGAAAATTAAAAAGAATTTGGTACAATGAAGAACATTGGAATTTTCTATTTGAAGTTTGGAAATATTTCAGACAGTGACAATTTCATTACACAGGATGACAAAATATTTGTAAACAATATATTTTTATGTAGGACGATTATTTTGATCAATCTCTCCTTGTTTATGTAAAATGTAAGTATAAATTGAACTCAGTTCATTGATATCTGTTTTTTTATTAATAGTTTTTGTTTTATTTTTATTAATGTGAACCATTTCTAAGAAAAGTCTTTTTGTCAGGTCTTTTTCGACATCTAATACCCTGAATTTTGAAATAATACGATGATCTTGTCTATGAAATGATTGCCAAAGCACAAGATCTTATACACCTTCTGCAATCACTTTTATGGCCTGCGATTCTATCTTTTAGCATCTGTTTGGTCTGACCGATGTATACTTGATCACAATCTTGGCATGGAATTTCATAAACAATATTAGATTTAAAATTTTTTGGTATTGGAGTTTTCGATTTGGAATGAAGATTATAAATGGTTTTCAAATTGAGTTTGGCTATTATAGTATATTTTTTTTAAAATTTTGGTCGATTGCCATTGTTATTATTCAGTGAATTTTGTATCGAGAGTTGGTATAAGAAGGGGTACTGAATAATATTTTATTAATCAATGAATTAGGGTAAGAATTTTCAATAAGAATAATTTTAAGTTCTTTCAAACATTCCATTCTTAAAGAAGGATGGGTAACTTTTTCAACTCTAGATTTCATATTAGTAATCATATTAACTTTAATTTTGGTTGGATGATACGAATGGTAATTGATGAGTCTGTTACTGTTGATTGGTTTTCTATACCATCTTGTGATTATCATGTTATTTTCTGTTCTGATCAGTCTCATGTCCAAGAATGGAACTGAGTTATCATTTTCTTTCTCCACTGTGAATTGTATATGTTGGTTATGACTATTGAATATATTGAGAACTTCATTAACTTGTAGATGGTGAACAGAAAGAATGAGGTCATCAACATACCTTTTAATAAAGGGAATATCAAAATCAACTTTTTTGAGACACTCACCAATTAGATCATCTAATACATAACTAGATAAAATCGGTATATACAAAACCCATAGGAGTACCAAAAATTTGTTTGTAAATTTTTCTTCGAATACCATGTAGGATGAATCGAATATGAAGTCAATAACATTCATGAAGGTTCGTTTGTCGAAATTACAGTGATTAGAAATAACATCCCATTTATTATCGATACTGATCTTCACCAAATCGATTGGGAGATTAGTAAAAAGTGAAACAACATCCAACTTATGATGGCATAACCTGCTGGTAAGGACATATTGTTTATGAATTCACCAAATTTCAATGAATCTTCAACATAGTAAGGATTATTTATATCATAAGAATCAGTCAGAATTTTAGTCATATATTTAGTTATTTTACTATTTGGTGAATCTATTGATGATGTGATTGGTCTCATTGTTAATGTAGGCTTATGTATTTTGGGAAGAGTATAAAATCTTGGTGCTACGGCGTTTTCTATGGTCAAAAGTTTGGAAGTTGTTTGGTCTATAATATTTTTGTTTCTCAGAGAAGTTATCAATTTATTAGCTTTTTGTTGTAAGGTTGATGTTGGATCTCTTCTTAGTTGTTCATAGTATTTTTTGTCATTCAATAATAATTCACTCCTTTCTTTATAGTCATCTTTGTACATAATAACTGTTATATTACCTTTATCACTATTAACTAAACAAATTTCTGGGTGTTCTTTTTCTTTTACTGATCTCCCAATCGATTTGGTGAAGATCAGTATCGATAATAAATGGGATGTTATTTCTAATCACTGTAATTTCGACAAACAAACCTTTATGAATGTTATTGACTTCATATTCGATTCATCCTACATGGTATTCGAAGAAAAATTTTACAAACAAATTTTTGGTACTCCTAGGGGTTCTTGTATATCACCGATTTTATCTAGTTATGTATTAGATGATCTAATTGGTGAGTGTCTCAAAAAAGTTGATTTTGATATTCCCTTTATTAAAAGGTATGTTGATGACCTCATTTTTTCTGTTCACCATCTACAAGTTAATGAAGTTCTCAATATATTCAATAGTCATAACCAACATATATAATTCACAGTGGAGAAAGAAAATGATAACTCAGTTCCACTCTTGGACATGAGACTGATCAGAACAGAAAATAACATGATAATCACAAGATGGTATAGAAAACCAATCAACAGTAACAGACTCATCAATTACCATTCGTATCATTCAACCAAAATTAAAGTTAATATCATTACTAATATGAAATCTAGAGTTGAAAAAGTTACCCATCCTTCTTTAAGAATGGAATGTTTGAAAGAACTTAAAATTATTCTTATTGAAAATTCTTACCCTAATTCATTGATTAATAAAATATTATTCAGTACCCCTTCTTATACCAACTCTCGAATACAAAATTCACTGAATAATAACAATGGCAATCGAATTTACTACAAAAGTCTTCCTCACATTCAAGAATTGACACCAAAATTGATTAACTTACTAAAAAACGAAAATATTATAATAGCAAAAACCAATTTGAAAACCATTTAAAATCGTCATTCCAAATTGAAAACTCCAATACCAAAAAATTTTAAATCTAATATTGTTTATGAAATTCCATGCCAAGATTGTGATCAAGTATACATCGGTCAGACCAAACAGATGCTAAAAGATAGAATCGCAGGCCATAAAAGTGATTGCAGAAGGTGTATAAGATCTTGTGCTTTGGCAACTCATTTCATAGACATAGATCATCGTATTTATTATCAAAATTCAAGGGTATTAGATGTCGAAAAAGACCTGACAAAAAGACTTTTCTTAGAAATGGTCCACATTAATAAAAATAAAACAAAAACTATTAATAAAAAAACAGATATTAATGACCTGAGTTCAATTTATACTAACATATTACATAAACAAGGAGAGATTGATCAAAATAATCGTCCTACATAAAAATATATTGTTTACAAATATTTTGTCATCCTGTATAATGAAATTGTCACTGTCTGGAATATTTCCAAAACTTCAAATAGAAAATTCCAATGTTCTTCATTGTACCAAATTCTTTTTAATTTTCATGTTAAGTAAGTAACCATTTATATTATATATCACATGTTTTTTAATATATAACATTGTAGATAGTCTTGAGAAAGAAAATAAAGATTTTCGAAAGCTCGACTTAATAACGAAGAATATAATTAAGAGTATAGTTTCCACTGAATATCTCAAGTCAAGAATATAATCGAATCATGAATACAGGAATGGGATTTTTCCAAGAGATTCAACAACTGTATGGACTTACTATCGTGAAGAATCTCAAATATTGGACCAAACTGAACAACAAATTGGCATCATTGAAGAACAGAAGGGTATTTCTATTGAACTGTAGACGACATATAATATTTCCAAAACACATCACGAATGGAATCAACAACATCAACAATCTTTTACAACATGATCGAGGACAACTTGGACGTCAAATTAATCGATTCAATATCAAGCTAAAACTGAAAATTTTGAACTTGGAAATAGGTGTAACGATATGTGATATCGAAAAAATAACTCGTGAGTATTCTGAGATTCAAAATGTATTATATACTGCATTACCTCATTACTTATATCACTAAAGAGTATGAACGCAGATTAAGTATAAAATTTAACAGGAGATTTCATGAAATAAAACGGAATAACATTAGAAAATTCGAAGAACTGAAACGCAATGAAATAAATAAAATAAAATTCCAAAATAAATGGTTAAAAAACTTAACAGACGTTCATATTCCATTAGAAATACAACAATTCTTATCTCTGGGGCCAAAATTCAGTGTTAGCCCAACTAACAAAGATTAGATTTATTACTAGCTAGTTTAGAAGATATAATACAAGAATTTAATGATGAACAACGTAATATGTATAGAACTCAATTCACTAATATCATAACAAATTTTATCAATAAAAACCATGGAACCAGAGACCAACTCACGAAGATTTTTGACAAATGTAGAATCTTCCTCAAAGAACACCCAGAAATTTGTTTAGTTGATAGTGATAAAGGTAATATAACAGTTATCATGTACAAAGATGACTATAAAGAAAAGAGTGCATTATTATTGAATGACAAAAAATACTATGAACAACTAAGAAGAGATCCAACATCAACCCTACAACAAAAAGCTAATAAATTGATAACTTCTCTGAGAAACAAAAATATTATAGACCAAACAACTTCCAAACTTTTGACCATAAAAAACGCCGTAGCACCAAGATTTTATACTCTTCCCAGAATACATAAGCCTATATTAACAATGAGACCAATCACATCATCAATAGATTCACCAAATAGTGAAATGACTAAACATATGACTAAAATTCTGACTGATTCTTATGATATAAATAATCCTTACTATGTTGAAGATTCATTGAAATTTGGTGAATTCATAAACAATACCTATGTCCTTACCAGCAGGTTATGTCATCATAAGCTTGGATGTTGTTTCAATTTTTACTAATCTCCCAATCGATTTGGTGAAGATCAGTATCGATAATAAATGGGATGTTATTTCTAATCACTGTAATTTCGACAAACAAACCTTCATGAATGTTATTGACTTCATATTCGATTCATCCAACATGGTATTCGAAGGAAAATTTTACAAACAAATTTTTGGTACTCCTATGGGTTCTTGTATATCACCGATTTTATCTAGTTATGTATTAGATGATCTAATTGGTGAGTGTTTCAAAAAAGTTGATTTTGATATTCCCTTTATTAAACGGTATGTTGATGACCTCATTCTTTCTGTTCACCATCTACAAGTTAATGAAGTTCTCAATATATTCAATAGTCATAACCAACATATACAATTCACAGTGGAGAAAGAAAATGATAACTCAGTTCCATTCTTGGATATGAGACTGATCAGAACAGAAAATAACATGATAATCACAAGATGGTATAGAAAACCAATCAACAGTAACAGACTCATCAATTACCATTCGTATCATCCAACCAAATTTAAAGTTAATATGATTACTAATATGAAATCTAGAGTTGAAAAAGTTACCCATCCTTCTTTAAGAATGGAATGTTTGAAAGAACTTAAAATTATTCTTATTGAAAATTCTCACCCTAATTCATTGATTAATAAAATATTATTCAGTACCCCTTCTTATACCAACTCTCGAATACAAAATTCACTGAATAATAACAATGACAATCGAATTTACTACAAAAGTCTTCCTCACATTCAAAGAATTGACACCAAAATTGATTAACTTACTAAAAAACGAAAATATTATAATAGCAAAAACCAATTTGAAAACCATTTTTAATCTTCATTCTAAATTGAAAACTCCAATACTAAAAAATTTTAAATCTAATATTGTTTATGAAATTCCATGCCAAGATTGTGATCAAGTATACATCGGTCAGACCAAACAGATGCTAAAAGATAGAATCGCAGGCCATAAAAGTGATTGCAGAAGGTGTATAAGATCTTGTGCTTTGGCAACTCATTTCATAGACAGAGATCATCGTATTGATTATCAAAATTCAAGGGTATTAGATGTTGAAAAAGACCTGACAAAAAGACTTTTCTTAGAAATGGTCCACATTAATAAAAATAAAACAAAAGCTATTAATAAAAAAACAGATATTAATGAACTGAGTTCAATTTATACTTACATTTTACATAAACAAGGAGAGATTGATCAAAATAATCGTCCTACATAAAAATATATTGTTTACAAATATTTTGTCATCCTGTGTAATGACATTGTCACTGTCTGAAATATTTCCAGACTTCAAATAGAAAATTCCAATGTTCTTCATTGTACCAAATTCTTTTTAATTTTCATGTTAAGTAAGTAACCATTTATATTATATATTATATGTTTTTTATTATATTACATTGTAGATAGTCTTGAGAAAGAAAATAAAGATTTTCGAAAGCTCGACCTAATAACGAAGAATATAATTTGAACTGGTCATCACTGACTGCATTCCCAAAAATAATTTCCACTGAATATCTCACAGTCAAGAATATAATCGAAACATGAATACAGGAATGGGATTTTTCCAAGAGATTCAACAACTGTATGGACTTACTATCGTGAAGAATCTCAAATATTGGACCAAACTGAACAACAAATTGGCATCATTGAAGAACAGAAGGGTATTTCTATTGAACTGTAGACGACATAAAATATTTCCAAAACACATCACGAATGGAATCAACAACATCAACAATCTTTTACGACATGATCGAGGACAACTTGGACGTCAAATTAATCAATTCAATATCATGCTAAAACTGAAAATTTTGAACTTGGAAATAGGTGTTACGATATGTGATATCAAGAAAATAACTCGAGAGTATTCTGAGATTCAAAATGTATTATATAATGCATTACCTCATTATATCACTGAAGAGTATGAACCCAGATTAAGTATAAAATTTAACAGGAGATTTCATGAAATAAAACGGAATAACATTAGAAAATTCGAAGAACTGAAACGCAATGAAATAAATAAAATAAAATTCCAAAACAAATGGTTAAAAAACTTAACAGACGTTCATATTCCATTAGAAATACAACAATTCTTATCTCTGGGGCCAAAATTCAGTGTTAGCCCAACCAACGAAGATATAAGATTAGATTTATTACTAGCTAGTTTAGGAGATATAATACAAGAATTTAATGATGAACAACGTTATATGTATAGAACTCAATTCACTAATATCATAACAAATTTTATCAATAAAAACCATGGAACCAGAGACCAACTCACGAAAATTTTTGACAAATGTAGAATCTTCCTCAAAGAACACCCAAAATTTGTTTAGTTAATAGTGATAAAGGTAATATAACAGTTATTATGTACAAAGATGACTATAAAGAAAGGAGTGAATTATTATTGAATGACAAAAAATACTATGAACAACTAAGAAGAGATCCAACATCAACCTTACAACAAAAATCTAATAAATTGATAACTTCTCTGAGAAACAAAAATATTATAGACCAAACAACTTCCAAACTTTTGACCATAAAAAACGCCGTAGCACCAAGATTTTATACTCTTCCCAAAATACATAAGCCTACATCAACAATGAGACCAATCACATCATCAATAGATTCACCAAATAGTAAAATAACTGAATATATGACTAACATTCTGACTGATTCTTATGATATAAATAATCCTTACTATGTTGGAGATTCATTGAAATTTGGTGAATTCATAAACAATATGTCCTTACCAGCAGGTTATGTCATCATAAGCTGTCTGAAATATTTCCAAACTTCAAATAGAAAATTCCAATGTTCTTCATTGTACCAAATTCTTTTTAATTTTCGTGTTAAGTAAGTACTATATTATATATCACATGTTTCTTATTAAATAACATTGTAGATAGTCTTGAGAAAGAAAATAAAGATTTTCGAAAGCTCGACTTAATAACGAAGAATATAATTTGAACTGGTCATCACTGACTGCATTCCCAAAAATAATTTCCACACTATATATATATATATATATATATATATATATATATATATATATGGAAGGAATTTAATGGACATAGCCCTCAGAAAAAAGTGCTAACCGTAGACACGTGTTTCGGGCTCTCGGCCCTCATCAGTACGGTGGAGAAGTGCAAGGATGAACAACACTTGGTAGAAAACGACAAATCAACGGAGTCAACAAACAGAAGCCAGCCGCTCATTTGTGATTTCGGTCAGCAGACCCTGAATTCCAGGGCAACAACCAACGTCACCACGGAGGCAGCTATAGCTACCTGCGTGACATCCGAGTCCAGGAATATAAATATGAAAGAGAGTAACAGTCCTCTCGATATTACTCTCTTTCATATATATATATATATATATATATATATATATATATATTATATATATATATATATATATATATATATATATATATATATATATATATATTATATATATATATATATATATATATATATATATATATATATATATATATATATATATATATATATATATATATATATATATATATATATATATATATATTTATTATGTTATGCCAGTTGTAAATTTTAAAAGACTAAAAACCCACAAAAAGAATAATTACTAGATGGTTAATGGTTTCAAGAGTTTGTTTGTGAATAACTTTTGAAATTCTATGTATATGGATATGGATAGGTAGAATATGGATAGATAAAAATGTCAAAATACTATGAAACAATCAATTTCATACACTGTCAAAATTATTATAACCCATAATTGCTCAAAAGACAACAAAAAGTCTAAATTTACAAAATTTTCAGGAATAAATAGTAATCAACACATTTATAAATTTGAAACATACAGTATATGAAATTGTAGCTAACTAAAAGTAGCCAATGATAGAACAGCAAATGTCTTTATAAAAATAGCCAATCAGGGAATAGATGGTCAGGTGTAAAATTGGAAATTGTGGGAGAGTAGCAATGAGATGGTATCAGAAGCAATTATTATTGAAATTTGTAAATAAGGATAAGATTGGAAAAATAATTGTATATATAAATTATGCAATATAAATATAAACAGTGAAAAGTGACAATGTAGTGCACCAATTCAAAAATTCAAATGAAAAAACAAGGAGAAAAAGATGTATCTAGGCGATAGAAAACAAAGCTTCAAAAGGAGATCGAAAATAAATTTCCAAGCGGAAGCCACGCAAAAATTTTACTAAAAGAAAAATGGAATAATCCCATCATTTGGTAAACAAAACCAATATTACCTTAAACATATAACATATCCACGGATCCAAATGCTGATTTCCGCATCTATATAGTTCCTGATTCACGGTATTGCAGTCCTGACAGCGATTGGAGAGAGGAGACATCCAGTTTCATGGTTTAATTAGAACACCAACAGTTCCTACCAGGTATAAAACTTCAATAGTGCTCTTCCGGTCCTGAACTATTTCACAATAACGAATTTCACATTCGAAAAACTTTATGTCACTCTATATTGAACAATAACAGAAAATTTCACTCTCACGGAAGAAGTGAGGTTCTGTTTATCTATCCATGATCTGATTTATTATTTTTATCCGTGAATATTTGTTTGATTCACCCTAGTATAAGTTATTTCTCGTAGGCCAGGTATTTTAAGTCTTCCTGAATAAAGGAGATAATTGCTTTATGATATTTTGTTGTTTGTTTTTTCACAATGATCATTAAAATACCAAAGACCATTCAATAAACTGAACTTAGCCAGCAGTGGCAGTGTCTCTATTGCTTTGAACCGGCCACCTTGAGATAAGGGCGTACCAACTGTAGTTTAGCCGTGGTGAGGAAAATAATAATTGTTGGTAGCGTGACGAGAGAACAGTGACGTTCGCTGGCAATTATTATTACAGCATACAATACAGGGGCAGAAATATCTATTTATATCATATCAATTTGGCTCACAAAGAATAACCAAAAATAATTAGCAATTTCAATATACAAAAACAATATATATAATATTTCCAATTCATCGGAACATAACAAGTGTCGCCCAACGCGGTGCAAAAGTATATTAATTATAATAATAATAAAAATATATATATTTCCAAATTCTCATAATATAACAATATATATATATATATATATATATATATATATATATATATATATAATAAATAAATAAATATATATATATATATATATATATATATATATATATATATATATATATATATATCTATATATATATAAAAACTTTTCTATGAACCCAGCAGCTTTGATTTTCGCGACTATTAAAACGTCCAGATTAGGGTCTGATTCGAAAAAAAAAACTGCAAGCTTCTCTTACCAATTTGAATATCAATAGTTTGAGCGGTTGCTCTTCAGACCAACTATCTATACAGGGTGTCCCTGGACTTCCTCTTTTCCTCTCGGGAATGTATAGATGGGGTCAAAATATCACCAGTACTTCATTTAACTATTGTTCCTAAAAGCCTTCGGTAAGAAGGTACGGGCCCTCAAAGTTACAAAATGAAAAATGTTTTTCTTTGATAACTTCCAAAGTGGATATTCAAAATCATCTAAATTTTGGTGATTGACTAAACAAATGAATTCCTTCGATGAGCTTTCATGCAGGAGTCAGTTGTTTTGCTACCAAGTCAGGAACGGACTACCCCCGATGGTCCACACCCCAAAACTTTGAAATGACAGATAATATTTCAATAGTTTTCAACAAAATAAGGTTACGTAGAGAATTTTCTAAATAAAAGTACCCATGTGGAAAGTCGATAGGAGCAACGATTCTCAATAAAAATGCAGTTTTACTCGACGACATCAAACCCGATCGTCCACCATTATTTGAAATGAAAAATTTTCACAGTGGAAATACAAATGCTAACGTTAATTCAACAATATTTATAACAAAATATGCTAAAATAAAGTCGTTAACAAAAAGTACAGTACCTAGTTGAAAGTTTCATATCGAGCAGTTTTTGTAGCGGATTTTGCATTTCTGTTTGCTCTTGAGGCTTGCGATTGATTATTTACACCATGAATTTTGTAAGGTGAACGTGTTTGCATGATAAAAATTCGTTATGACCATTGTATCTATCATTTCTATTTTCATTACAAATTAATCTTTTCGAATAATGATAGACATCTCAGGTTGGATGTCGTCGAATAACAATGCTTTTTTATCAAAAATCGTTGCTCCGATCGATTTTCCACACGAGTACTTTTATTCAGGAAATTGTCTAGGTAACCCTGTTTTGTTAAATCCCAGTCATTTCAAAGTTTTGGGGTGTGGACCATCGGGGATAGTCCGTTCCTGACTTTGTAGCAAAACAACTGACTCCTGCATGAGAGCTCATCGAAGGAATTCATTTGTTTAGTCATTCATCAAAATTTAGATGATTTTGAATTTTCACTGTGAAAGTTATCAAAGAAAAACATTTTTCATTCTGTAACTTTGAGGGCCTGTAACTTGGTAACGAAGGCTTTTAGGAGCAAAAGTTATATGAAGTACTGGTGATATTTTGACCATATCTATACATTTTCGAAAGGAAAAGAGGAAGTCCAGGAACACCCTGTATTCGCCCGCTATTCCAACCTTTCAAAGAAGCAAATCACCTTCTTCACTGAATTTTTTTCTATTGTGGATGCGATCATCCCTGAATAATACATCATAGGCACCCCAACGGGTGCCGTGATTACTGCAGGTGGCGTAACCATTGTGGACGTCGTTGGTGCTGTTGTTGGGGTCATCGTGGTCATTAAGGGTTAGTAAATTTGGGTGGTCGGATCTACCACGCACTATTTCCAAGATTGTAGCAAAAAAGCTTATGCACCAACCTTTCTGGCTTCTCTCCAACAACCTGTTCGAACATTCCCCAATCGTTTATCGAATCTCTTTCAAACTGAATCTCGAGATCAATGTTATGTATTAAAATTCAACAACACAACAGGAAAAAAATCCACTCCCTGACTTGCCCTGTAGGTGCATTCTTCAAAAATTCCCTCAATTTATTCTCACGGTTACCCTATAGGTGAATTCAATAACAAACAATTAAAAAAAAAACACATGAATTACCCTGTACAAACATTTCCTCAAAATAATTCAGCATTCATCTGGAATTTCAACAGTAAAAATTTAAAAAAATCAACTTTTCTGGATTACCCTGTAGGTGAATTCAACAAAAAAAATCTGAATTATTTATTTTCCACCAGATCTCTCTAAGAAAGTCCCAATCTCAACGTGGGATTCGGGATAAACTCAATATCCCGCGTTTCAAATTGCCTCTACAGAAAACTCGCAAAAAAATCAATTATCACAAAAATTACCGAAACCTCATTCATAGAAAAAGAAATCACAAAATACCAGCACCGCTCTTCACCGTAATACGAGCCACACGACTGTATTTTGATTTTTCAAATGAAAAATAACTTTATAAAAAATATTTTGCTGATGTCGCCATTGTAATACGGGCTGATAGACCGTATTTTATATTTTTCCAATAATAATAATACCTTGAAAGTATAATGTTAATTATCCCACCAATCTATCACTCAGATATAGGAAACATAACTTTTTCTGTTAGTTTTTTCGGTTTGTCTTAAATGAAAAAAAAATGTTTGTCAGCTACCTCTCTTTCGAGAGGACGCTCACTGTCACCAACCCAGCCAATGGAAGTAAGCTGGGATTTTGTTGTTGGAGGTTGAGTGCCTGATAAATACACTTCTGGCAGTGGGTTTCAACACCTGATCATCCGAACGGCTGTGAGTTCGGCTAGAAGCGATGTCTGGACTTGTTCGGATACCTGAGGGTTTAAGATTCTTCCTCTGAGCTCGGGGATTTGCTGCGCTGATCAGACCGGCGAATGATATCATCAATTGTGACTGAAAATATGTAAATAATCGAGTTACATGCTAGAACGGAATTAGAAAAGCATTGTAGAGTTCGGGCTCGGTTGAGTCCGATATTTGAGGTCAACAATTGATTCTACGTCACTTATGAATCTTTTTTTTTTAAATGATCTCATGTCTCTCCTGTGAATCGTCCCCAAGCCGGGATCAGTTCCCCTTGCCTATTCCGTTTATGAAACTTGCGAGAAACATCCCGCTCACGCTATTCTAGGACTGTCGCGTACCCGTATTTTCGAGCTTCTTTGGGCCTATGAGACCCTCGGAATACAGATTGTAATGACCTGGATAGAAAGTATATATCCACACATTTTTCATATCATCCTAATTTCAAATTAAGTAAGTACTTTAGTAACACCGTGAATTAAAAAATGACTTACCCTCGAGCTGATTATATCAGATAACCTCGGAGTTTTTCTCTGTCTCGAATCCCCAATTTTTTGACGATGTGGATATCGTCCAACTAGCTTTGTGGCCGCAGAAAGACCCCTGTGACTATTTGTGTATCGACCGATTCGCTTCGCGGTCCAAGGAAGACTCTCTAATCTTCGATTTTATTTTCCTCTCGAGACGCTCAAAGGTCATCGCGCTTAGCTTTTCTGCTTTGCTATTGGTCCAAGCGGACATATGACGTGCCCAGAAGCTTCAATGGAGCCCTTGTTTCCTTTAATAAAGCCTTTGTTCCCTATCGGTATGTATGTGACCGACCAATTCTCTCCATACCGATGTGTATCTTCAATTTCACAGAGTATGCATTGTCTTTGGTGGCCTATACGTAGGACTCGCTTATGAATTCAATTTATCCTTTTCATACAAGTTTCCTTAGTAAAATTCGATTCTACGATTCTTATTGAGTTTCTATATCAAGTATCATTCGCTGGCCGTTAGATTCAAGATTATTTATATATAAAAATTATATAACAATCGCAGGTTGTTACATCTGTAGTCTTCAAATGATTAACGTTTATTTAAGTAACATATATTATATGTTATTTACTATATGTTGATATTTTTTGCACCGACTTCTCGGGTTGGCCATCGATGTGAAACATAAAGGCATGATGGTAATTTCTGCCCTGTGTAAGAATGGAAACGTGAGATACCTTCATGGAGATAGCCACTTATAACAGTATCTAACAATAAGACAGTTAAGTTTTTTGATGAGTATAATCATCTTTCTAAGATTTTGGTTTTGTCTAGGAAGGTTCTTTCCGCCGAAGAGAGTGAATTTCAAGATATTGGTGTTGCATAAAGTGGTGAAGTAGAGCGTTTTCTTGTATTTTTTCATAACTTATGACAGTGTTTTTCTCTTAACGTCGGCGATGATTTTTTTTCATCAGAAACAAAAATGGTTTTTCCATTTTTAAAGTAAATTTCCATCAGATACCTGTGTAAGTGGCCGTATTCATTGTAAAAATTAACATTTCCAAGTGTCTGAGGTTTTTCTTGAAATGTATGGGGGTGAAATTTCATTAAATACATATTTATGATTTTTGACACAGTATTCTCCTTTTATTTTCTATTTTTTATTTATCACGGAATTGTCAGGTTTATTCAGTGTATCTATGGAATTGGCTACATAAAGAGGATCTTATCACTATTCTGGTTAATGAGGAATGCCAGATTGAATCCTGATCAGCTAGTGTTTGGTTGGACGGGTTTTTAGTTGTTGGTATTTTTTTCTATTTATTAAACAATTATTGTAGTTGGGGGTTGACGACAAAACCTCTGTGTTTATTGAAGGAGTTGAGGAACTGACCGACTTTTCATGCCTGAAAAAAAGCCTGAGAATTCAAGATCATGTTCAACTTGAAACATTATCATGTCATCATTGTTTGAATAAGTACCCATTATGCATTCATTCAACAGTGTATTTCATGCACTGAAACCCTGGAAATTATAATCAGTATACCACTCTCAGTTCAACTTCATGTTTCAAACTACATGCTATCAGTGTAAACTCTATGAAGAGAAAAATAAACTCAAAGTGTTTTTTATGTTACTCCATTTATTTTATAGGATTGCCATGATATGCAATCAAAAATATATATTATTAATTATCATTAAATGTAACTCCATATCATCTCAATTGGCATGATTTTGTT
Source organism: Gonioctena quinquepunctata (assembly GCA_018342105.1). Taxonomy (NCBI): domain Eukaryota; kingdom Metazoa; phylum Arthropoda; class Insecta; order Coleoptera; family Chrysomelidae; genus Gonioctena; species Gonioctena quinquepunctata. Next base: position 54,003 of record JAFIRS010004607.1, read on the forward strand.
TTTTTTCTGAACTTATCACATTATTCCTCAACCTATCCGGACAAGCACTCAGGAATCGGGTATCTATGAGGATTTCATTATATTGTCCTCGGAATATTGTTCCACAACAAAGTTTCTCTTCTCTCCAATAAGAAGGGTCCACAAAATCACTAACAGAAACAATATCATTATTATAACTCGAATCAGATTGTCCATCATTTTCTTCTTCACTTTGTTGAAGATCACTTGTACTGGAATAATTTTCTGGACTCGCTATTTCATTTGAATTGGTATTTGATGTACTTTCTGTGAAATAATCAATTTCAACAATTTCTGATTTTTCACTGTTGGCAGATTCGATACTCAAAGGAAAACATTGTTCGTTGTCTTCATTTTCTGAATCAGTTCCGACACATTCTTCAGCAGGAATTTCATTTTCCACTGGATAATATTCAGGCGTTGAGGAATTCTCATCGGCTGGGATAACCTGGCTAGAAAGTTGTTTGGGATACCACAACTGCATTTTAGTTTGGAAAAACATTAAATTCCATCACAATGATCTCGCTCAGACGTATGACGTTGACAATTTCCTTTGTCAGTAAGTGATTAATATGATTTACGCAATATAGATCTGGAAAGGAATAATTGTGGAAATAAATAGGTCGAGGATATTTTTTTCAGAACTGAAGTTAAGAAAAGTTTCCCGATTTTAATGAGCTCATAACGCACATTTTTTGGAGAGAACGAGTCAAGATGTGCATATTTTTTCGTTTTTTCAATTTTCTTCCTTGCTGAAACGGATTGATTCAAAATATTGAGAGATAAAAAATCGACATTAGAGTGGAAGTCAAACGGAATCTCGAGAATATATTGATAATATTTTTTTCCATGGTTGAATATGGTTGGTGGAAAATTCACCATATTCAAATACTACCGCCCGTACAAATGAACGGGTATGAATCAAAATAGTCGGTGAAATGCATAATGGCGATTAGGATAACTTTGAATTGAAGCAGCCCATACTTGATGAAAATACATATTGGAAAGCAGAATTTATATTTTCATATCTAGATTGTAGATTATTGTTTTCTGTTGTTATGTATGTATGATATGATTTAGACAGATATAAAAAACTTGTCACAGTATTTGATTTATTTCATTATAAAAGTTTTCTACTTAAATAACCGTTGCTGCTGTTTAGATTCCATCAGATTATGGGCCCAGTAGAATGCTGAAATTATTTTGCCGAGAAGAAACTTTTCCGTTAAAATGACAAGTGCAAGTTCAAATTTCCAAATCGAGAAGTTGAAAGGTCGTGAGAACTTCTCAACATGGAAATTTGCCATGCAGTCTTATCTCGAACACGAGGATATGTGGGAATGTACAGAAAACGATACCAAGAAAGTGACGAAAGCACGATCGAAAATAATCCTGTCCGTGGATCCAATCATTTTCGTTCATATTCAAGAAACCACAACTGCAAAAGAGGCGTGGGAGAAGTTGAACAAGGCTTTTGAAGATTCTGGTTTAACCAGAAGAGTAGGTCTTCACCGAACATTGATCACAACCCAACTTGAAAATGCGGACAATGTTGAACAATATATCAATACAATCATTTCAACAGCTCACAAGTTAGTGAGGAATGGGTTGGAATCTTTCTGCTTGCTGGCCTCACAGATGAATACATACCAATGATTATGGGGATTGAAAGTTCAGGCACAAGCATAACAGGTGATTCGATCAGGACGAAACTTTAACAAGATATCAAGTCGAACGTTGTTGGAAAAGCATCCCATCATGATGGTGCATTCCTCAGTAATAGTGAGAAATATAGAAGAAAGCATTTCAACCATAAATACAAATCAAAAGGGCCGAGATGCTATAAATGTAATAAATATGGTCATAAGTCCTATGAATGTGATGGTTCAAAAGTAAGATGTCATTCAGGTGTACCGAAACCATTCCTTTCTCGACATTTAGGAAACAATGTTGATAATGAAAAATGGTACATTGATTCAGGGGCCACAGCGCACATGAACAGAAGGAAAGATTGTTTAGAAAAATCCATTTGTAATAAATCCGAAATTGTTATTGCCAATGAAGCACGGATACCTGTACTGAAGACAGGAATAATAACATTAGAAGTGTATGCAAATAGTTCTAGAGACACAGTGGTCGTGATAGATGTTTTGTTCGTAACAGACATTGCTACAAACTTATTGAGTGTTAGTCAAATCACTGAAAGCGGACATAAAGTGTATTTTGACGCGAAAGATTGTGGAATTTTTTACGTAAACGGATTTTCAGTTGCAACCGGAACTATGAGCAATAATATGTATGTGTTGTTGGGTATGGGGATTAGAATAAGATAATACACGATATATGTAATTGGATGAAACGGAGCAGACTAATAATACACGTTATGACAAAAAACAATGTTGACAGAAGTTAATATATCTGATATAAACAAAACTAGACATTAGGCATCTGATGTCCGGTACTGTATCTAGGGCCTGTCCCAAATATTCACATCACGCTCCCTATTTGGGATAAGTCCCAGTAGAACCAAACAGTGCAACAGCTTCTCCCTTCTGAGGGGCTTCGTAAAGGAATCCGCAACCATATCCTTCGTGGAGACATGAATGAGACCGATTTCACCTGCGCGGATTCAATCTCGAAGGAAATGGTGTCGCACATCTATATGATTTGTGCGCACCTGGTAGGCTCCATTCAGAGCAAGGTTCTGAAGACAAACCTCGTAACCAGAGCACTTCTTGCACGGCGGATGATGAAGCCAAATATTCAGCCTCTGTGGTACTCAATGCGACCGTTGGCTGCTTCTTCGTAGACCATGACACCGCAGAGCCGTTTTTTGCAAACACATATCCGGTGACTGAGCGCCTTCCATCAACGTCGCTGGCCCAGTCTGAGAGTAGCCAAGTAAGTCGGTCACCTTGTTCTTCTGACCAGAGAATTCAAGCTGGAAATTAGCGGTACCCTTAAGGTATCTAAAAATTCTCTTGACTGCGCTCCAGTGGATCTTTCCTGGATCAGCGTTGAATCTGCTGACATAACTAACTGCGAAATTGATGTCAGGGCGGGATTCTTGAGAAGCGAAGAGAAGGCTTCCCACAGCCTCCTGATACGGAATCTTTGCCATCTCTATTTTTTCGGTAGATGACGTTGGGCACTGTTTCTTAGACAGCTGTAACCCTGGACCATGGGCGTATCAGAGGGATTACAATCATGCATGTTGAACCTCTTCAACATTTGATCAATATACCGTTTTTGATTGATCCAGATTTTCTTCTTGTTTTGATCCCGTTTGATTTCGAAACCTAGAATGCGTTCGGCTTTGCCCATGTCAACCATCTTGAAAGTTGATGTCAATTCTCCCCTCATCTGTTTGTCATTAGACAAAATGAGCAAATCATCTACATACACTGCTAAAATCAGAATTTTCCCGCCTTCGATGCGGTAATAAATACAAGAGTCGAATTTCGACTATCGGAGCTTGGCGTCTTTCAAACATCCGTCAAGCTTGGTGTTTCGAACTCTGCTAGCCTGTTTCAAGCCATAAAGGCTTTTTTTCAAACGGCTAACCTTGCTGGTTTGATCATACATTTCTGGCGGTAACATATAAATTTCTTCAGCCAAATCACCTTGTAGAAATGCGGAGATTGCATCCACTTGGTCGATGTCGGCGTCCAATTCAGCAGCTATCGTCGAAAGATACCGGATGGAACCGTATCGGATGACCGGAGAAAAAGTTTCTTCGTAGTCGACACCCTTGATCTGAGAACACCCTTCTACAAGTAGAGCCTTGTGGGTCACATTTCGCGCAGCATCCAATTAAGTTTTGAATACCCACTTGCATTTCAAGGGTTTACGTCCAGGTGGCAGATCGACCAGTTCCCAAGTTCCATTGTCTAGTTGCGCTTTATACTCTCTGTCCATAGCTTTTTGCCATTCTTCTTTTCCAGGGCAACAGAGAGCGTCGTCAACTGTGACTGGATCATCTGATAAAACGGTCAAGGCGAAATTCAGGTCGTAGTCTTATAGATGAATAGGTGGTCTTTTATCACGGGTTCCTCTTCGTAGATTTTAATTTTCAACATCGACAGTTTCAGGAGGAATGAAATCAGAGTCACTCTCGACCGCTGACGAAGCGTCGTCAGCTTCTGATTCGGCAGAATCTGGAAACCCAAGGAAATCCTCTGATGCACCCTCGTACCTTGTTACTATAGAGGAATCTGCAGACTCAGAATCAACGGGAGAAAAGTCGCCTGTAGCATCGGAACTGTCGTTTTCTGCAAAAATATCATCAGTTTCAGACGAATCAGGGAAGAAAATAGAATTCCTGGATGTATCACTAGTTTTCTTCAGCAATGACGAGCCCTCCTCGGTTTCGGAAAATATGATATCTCTCGATGTGGAAACTGCGTGTTTTTCTACGTCAAAAAGCCGGTAGGCTTTACTGGTCAAGCTATAACCAATCAAAATGCGCGGTTTTGATTTATGATCCCGTTTTCTACGAGTGGCTACCGGAACATGTGCAAATGCTCTGCAACCAAACATACGTACATGTTTCACTGTAGGTTTTCTACCTGTCCAGATCTCTTTTGGAGTTTTCTCAACGCATCTGGAAGGGGAACGGTTGAGTAAGTAGACCACGGTGTTTGCAGCTTCGGCCCAGAAAGAGTTGGGTAGCTCCGACTCATCAAGTAGGCATCTGATGTGCTCCATTATAGTTCTGTTGAGCCTTTCTGCCTTCCCATTCTGCTTTAGGGTATACGGGACAGTTGTCCGATGCTCAATACCTGCGGATAATAGAAGTTCACGCATCTTGGGGCTGCAATATTCACCACCGTTATCGGTCCTCAATATTCGATTTTTTTGCCTATCTGGTTTTTCACATAGGCCTTAAAATCAACAAAGCAGGAGTGAGCTTGGTCCTTGGACTCCAGAAAATAGACGAAGATTTTATGACTGAAATCGTCCAAAAAAGTAATCACATACTCGGACCCTGAAAGCGAGCTTGGGTACGGTCCTGCAATGTCCGAATGTACCAGATCTGAAATTCGAGTAGATCCAGAACTGCTTTTGTCGAAAGGCAAACGCCTACTTTTACCAAGTGCACAAGATTTACATACAAAGTCACTGGCAACCTTCAGATCGGAATCTATCCCATGGACTAGGGTTTTCAACTTTCCCATACTAGACAAACCAACGTGTCCCATACGGCTGTGTACCTGTATTCCGAGCTGCGAGAAAAATCGGGTTCGATGAGTCTAAATCCAGCCTGAACAAATTGTTTTTCAAGGTGGCGGATGCGAGAACCTCACCATTCGCATCAGTAACTAACGCACCTTTCGAGTCAGAAACAACTGTATTGCCATTGTCTACGATCTGACTAACAGATAGCGAATTAACTCTCAGCTGTAGAACGTGATAGACATTTCTTACTTTCACGGGCATTACTGCTTCATCGAATTAACAGGCAACTGTATGTCACCTACGCTATCAGAGTTCATACTTCTTTGTTGATCTGCGGTGCTGAAGCCGACCTTTGCAGGTTTGAGTTCGCTCACAAAACAGTGCTCGTCTTTGGCTAAGTGGACTGAACAATCAGAGTCCAAATACCAGTCGTTAACTTCAGGAGAACCCTGCACAGACAAAGCGGTGAAGAAAGCACGGTCCGACTTGGTTTTTTCACGCTTATCACCATTTTCATTGTCAGGAACTAGATCACAATTTTTCGCAATATGTCCGTAATAGCCATTACACTTGTAACAATGCAGTCCTCTTCCTCTCCGGGTATCGTTGTTGCTGCTGCTTGAATCGGAAGAAGACGTGGCAGACACGGACTTGCTTTGACCTCGGTTCCAATGGGAATACATAGCGGCAGATTTTTCACTCGAATCCTTCCCAAAATCAGATATGTCTTAGAGCAATTTCATTTTGATGGAATCGGCCGTAATGTTGGTACCAGCACTCTCGAGTCCCATAATCATTGGACCGTATTGTCCAGGTGAACCGGCGAGCATTATTGTACCGATCCATCCGTCACTAGCCTCCATTTTAACGGCTCTCAATTTGTGCGCTGTCGTTATGATTTTATTCACGTACTCCTTGACGGATAAACAATTTTCGAAGCGGGTCGTGGTTGAAATTCGTAGGAGAGCAACTCTTCTCTCAAGTCCGCTATCTTCAAAGGCTGACGATAAATCATCCCATACTTGCTTGGCAGTTTTGGCATCTTGTACATGAACGTAGTTGATGTGATCGATCAACAGAACTATTTTTGTTCTGGCTTTTACATTTTTACTTGCATCGGTATTTTCTTCGGTCACACATCCCCATAAATCTTCGTGTTCGAGATAAGTTTTGACCGCGAACTTCCAGGTATCGAAATTCTCACGTCCCTTTAGCTTTTCGATCGGAGGGAGTGAAGAATGGGAGCCTGACATTTTTGCGACGGATTTCTTTTGGCCACTGAACAATATTCGACACTTTCATAGTGGATAGTCTGGGCCCATAACCTGTTGTTGGGTATGGAAATTAGAATGAGATAATACACGATATACAACCAGACCAATGTAATTGGATAAAACGGAGCAGACTAATAATACACGTTATGACAAAAAACAATGTTGACAGAAGTTAATATATCTGACATAAACAAAACCAGACATTAGGCATCTGATGTCCAGTACTGTATCTAGGGCTTGTCCCAAATATTCACATCAGTATGAACTTGATTGTGCACCGATAGACACTGCACTTGTTTCATCTTCGCGAAATGTGATAGACAGAACTATGTGGCATAGACGATTAGGACATCTACATAGTGACAGTATGATTTTACTTAAAAACGGTATTTTACATGGTGTAAATTTCGAAAATACAAGCAATGAAACATGCATTTTCTGTTTGGAAGGTAAGCACACCGGCTTCCTTTTGAATATTCTGGGAACAGAGTATCAGAAATTTTAGAGCTTGTACATTCTGACTTATGTGGTCCCATGGAAGTTAAATCAATTGGCGGATCAAAATATTTTTTAACATTCATCGATGACTTCTCCCGTAAGGTGCTTGTCTGTTTTCTTGCAACAAAAGACCAAGTGCTGGAATCTTTCGAACATTTTAAACGCTATGCAGAAAATGAAACTGGAAAGAAAATCAAGATGATTCGCACTGATAATGGGACTGAGTACAAAAATCGATATTTTGCAAGTTTTCTCCGAAAATCTGATATAAAACACCAAACAACTGTTACTTATACGCCAGAGCAAAATGGAATAGCCGAAAGATTCAACAGAACTATAGTTGAAAAATCAAGGTGTTTGCTAGCCGATTCAGGACTGAAAAATGAATTCTGGGCTGAGGCAGTTTCAACCTCTGTATATTTGATCAACAGATCTCCTACAAAAATACTCCAAAACATCACTTCTGGAGAAATTTGGTCCAGAAAGACACCAAATCTAAACCATCTTCGCATTTTTGGATGTGAAGCTATGGCTCATATCCCAAAACCGAAAAGACGGAAATGGGATCCGAAAAGTGAAGAATGTATTTTCGTGGGGTATGCCGATAATATAAAAGGTAACCGTTTATACTACTTGACGACAAAACAAATAATGATATCGAGAGATGTGATTTTTCTTGAAAATAAATTTGATAACCAGACGTCAGAGGAAAAGTCAGTTCCTATGTTAATTCCGTCTGAATTTTCCCTAATTTTCACGAATGAAAATAAAGATACAGAGGGAGACCCAATTCAAGAAACACATTCCGAGGAATCCGAATCGATAAATTTCAATTCTACACAAAGTGACATTCAAGTGAATATTGAAGAAAAACCTTTGGAACTTCGTTGTTCAAGTCGATCCACAGCACAATCCAGAAAATTTGATAATTTTGTGAGCTATCAAGCGAAACATCATGAAAAGGATGATTCTCCATCAATTGATGAAATAATGGAGAGGGATGACCAATATTTCTGGATAGAAGCAATGAAAATAGAAATGGGGGCACTGGAAGAAAATGAAACGTGGGTATTATCAGATTTACCTCAGAACAGGAAGGCCATAGGAACCAATTGGGTCTTCAAAACAAAACAAAATGCAAATGGTAACATAGAGAGATACAGAGCAAGACTTGTTGTGAAAGGATTTGCACAAAAGCCAGGTGTAGATTTCGAAGAAACTTTCTCACCAGTTGTACGTTACGAATCGCTCCGGTATCTATTTGCACTTGCTCTCAGATTTGACATGGACATTGATCAAATGGATGCTGTCAGTGCATTTTTGCAAGGCGATTTGAAGGAGGAAATTTATGTGACCCAGCCAGAAGGATTCATTATTCTTGGAGAAGAAAGAGAGGTGTGCCGATTGAAGAAGGCAATATATGGACTGAAGCAAGCAGCAGAGCATGTTGGAATAAATAACTTTGTACATTTATGTGAACCCTGTAGGTGTGATAACTGCAGGATCACTCTATATAATTGTGGAATATGCTGTCACCACTGACAGTCAGTCACATCATCTCCCTATTGTACTACTGTGTATGGTGTATTGGTGTTATACTTTATATTAAATCATTGCCACAATTCCGAACTTGCTTTCTCTCAAGAACCCTGCTCAACAGGTTATGGGCCCAGTAAGTCCAAACTGTGATTATGATAAGAATATTTCAATAAAGTCATTACTGGACATTGAAGGTTGTAGGAAAAAGTCATTGAATCTGTTTGGCACCATGAGCGTTGGTTTTGTACAGTTCTGTGCTGTTACTGATTAACAAAGTGTGGAATCGTAAGCCACAGCAAAATGAATAACAAAGACATCGATCTTGCCCATTGTGGAACCCTAGTTGATGGTAGCAACTTTCCGCTTTGGAAATTTTACTTTTTCATTTTACTCAAAGCTGCAAAACTTGACGGGATAGTTCTTGGAACTGAAGTCATGAGAGACACCGACACTGAAGAGGCTGAAAGTCTATGGATGCAAAAAGACGCAAAGGCTCAAAAAATGATTGTGTTCACTCTTGAAAAACGGAACGAAATACATGTGATGAACTGTGCTAGTGCCGCAGAGATATACCAAAAACTTCAAACACTGTACGATCTCGATGATGCTCGCGTTGAGTGTAGTTCACTCGAGCAATTCTTCACATTCAAGTATGAATCAAGTGCAGACATGGCCACGAACTTAAGTAAACTCGAAAACATTGTTTTCTCTGTAGATTCACGAGCAGCGAATAATAAGATTGATGGAAGTATGCATATTGCACGGATTATGTCAATTCTACCTAGTTATTTCCAACCTCATTTCAATACAGCGTGGGACTCAACCCCGGATGACCCGAAGACCGTTACCAATCTTCAGGCTGGGTTGATTCGAGAAGAAAAACGGAATATGCCTGCTTCACGAAATGATTCAGTGCCTGTTGCTTTCCAAGCAAAACAAATCCGCTGTTATATTTGTAATAGACCCCACTTAGCTAGATACTGCCATTCAAAACAAAAAGATCGGCCAAGGAAATCTTTCGAAAAGTTTTCTCCATGTGCATTCTGTAGACGTACAAATCATGCTCAAAGGGACTGTCGTTATAAAAAGACAGAAGAATCTCAAAGGTATGATATATCTCAAGGAAGTGGATGGAAAAACAAGACTAATTCAAGTAGAGGACATGTCAGTTTCTTCACTCACCCGAATCTCGAAGATGTAGATGAAACATATCCAGAAGAGAGCACATGGGTTATAGACAGTAGTAGTTCATCCCATGTGACATGTGATAGAGATATTCTTCCTGAGAAGTCAATAACCAAGGAAATAGTTGGTACTTCCAAGAAGGGCGAATTCATAGAAGCAGAAGCAGTAGGAAAAGTAAAAGCTGTTCAGTGCGACTTGAATGATGTTCTATCCCCACCAGGACTACAAAGAAACCTTCTGAGAAACTCCTATCCTATCCTATCCTACAAAAACATGGTTTGATGCAGCTCAAAACTGAGCAGTGTGTATTCGTCAATAAAGACAGATCAATGGTTCTTGCTATACACATAGATGACGGTTTGCTCGCGGGTGCAGACAATGGAAAAGGTAAATATCTAGTTACATCACACATGCACTCTGATAATGGGGAAAATACTTTTCTTACGTGTTTTTGTCTCCTGAACACGAATCCGGAAGAAAAATACGGCGGTCTCATACCGTTTCCGAGTTACAGCACTTTGAAAAAAAACTAACCTCATTTTCAAACCACCGTTTTCTCGCACAAAAATCACTCAAAATGCCTCCTTCTTTCTACCAGCATCAACAATACACCCTGAATCACTTATTTTCGGCACAACTTTGCACAATATATCGTCGTTTTTATCGAAAAAATCCGCCTTCTTACACAGTTGCAAATGAACAATTTTCGCTCCTTTGACAGAAGACATTTAGAATGACTTCTGTCAAAGGAACGAAAAGTGTTCATTTGCAACTGTGTAAGAAGGAGGATTTTTTCGATAAAAACGACGATATGTTGTACAAAGTTGTGCCGAAAATAGGATTTAGGTATTGTTATGCTTAAAAGGAGGCATTGATGATTTTGTGCAGACTGCTTAAATGAGATAAACCATGGAAAAATGAAATGAGGTTAGTTTTTCTTCTGTAACTCGGGAACGGTATGAGACCGCCGCATTTTTTTTCCGGATTCGTGTTCAGGAGGCAAAAACACGTAAGAAAAGTATTTTCCCCATATTCAGAGTGCATGTGTGATGTAACTAGATATTTACCATGGAAAAATGAAAAAGTTCATCAATCATCTACAGAAGGAGTTCGAAATCAAAATTGATGAGAATCCTAATACATATTTGGGTATTACCTTCTCAAAATCTTGTGGTAAGTTGAAATTATCTCAGGAAGGATATGCACAACAAGTTGTTGATAAATATCAGATGACAGATGCCGAACCAACTTCCACACCTTCAGTTGTGGGATCTATACATAACCCAGATACTAGTACTTAGCTTTCCTTGACACTGCGACCAGCTGGGGCCTATTGTATCACTCTGTCGTCAGTGGTTCCTTATTCAAACATGCCTTCAATTAGGTTAAGTAGCCTGTTAATGAGGTTCTTCGGATTCATGCCTGTTTCCGGACTGATCTCTCCAAAGGTTCTGTGTCGCCTTCTACTTAGGGCGTCACAGTCGAAGATAATATGAGAGGCTGTTTCCTCCTTTTCATCACATAGCCATCCACGCGTACTCCCATGGTGCTTAGGTGTTTTCTTAGGCCGCAGTGTCCAGTCAACAGACATACGTGCCTTCGTTCTGTTCAGGTCTAGAAGTTCAGCCGTCAGGGTCCGGTTTGGGTGCCCTACCATGACTTTGCTGTGTATTTACCCGACAGTTTGATCACAATATTGTTGAGGTCTTCTTTTTATTCACCCGTCGATCAGGGTCTTGCATCGGTTTTTGATGAACCCATGCACAGGTTCTGGCCCTGTGAATAGCGTTTCAGATGCTTGTCCAGCTAGCTGGCCCGCTTTTACGTTGCCTTCAATGCCTCTATGACCTGGCACCCACATCAAGGTGACCTCGTTGTGTTTTGCCAGCTCGATGAGGTTCTGGAGGCAGTCCCAGACCAGTTTAGACTTTATCTGTATAGAGTTGAGTGCTTTGATAGCACTTTGACTGTCAGAAAGAATATAGATGTGTTTACTCCTATAACCACTTATTAGATTCTTCTGAATGCATACCATAATAGCATGTGTTTCAGCTTGAAATATCGTGGAACATTTGCCAAGTGGTATTATGTAGTCCCTTCTTGGCCTTACCCCATGTACCCCATGTATTCCTGCTCCCGTTCCTTCAACTGTCTTTGAACCGTCTGTATACCAGACTATGTCCGCAGTTGATTGTGGTTCTATACTCGGGGCCCATCCAGATCCGTCAATTCGTGTTTTGAATGGTTTTTCGAATGAGTATAGGGGTTGCCTGTAGTCTGAAATCATTTCGAGTTCTTCGATATTGATTACATGAGTGATTCTGGTATGTCCAGTTGTTCGGATTCTCCTGTTTTTTGTTTGTTTCAGTCTGTATGCACTCATCCTGGCCTCTCCAATGACATGTAAGTCAAGGGGTTTGAGGTTTAGGATGATTTCCATTGCAGCTGTTGAAGTGCTATTCATTGCACCCGTAATACAGAGACAGGCAAGCCTCTGGATTTTCCCAATGGTTTTTTCCTGTCTTTGATTTGTTTTTGGCCACAATAAGAGTGAGCCATAAGTGACTCTTGGTCTTATTACCGCTGTGTAAAGATAGTGCATGGCTTTCGGTTTGAGACCCCAGGTTTTTCCAAAAGCTCTTCTGCACATCATGAAGGTTATCTTGCTTTTATTGGTTACATGTTGAAGATGCGGGTTCCAGGTTAGTTTATTGTCAAGAATCAGCCCTAGATATTTCACCTGCTCTACTACTTGTGATGTTTCACCGAATAATCTGGGAGGTATGAGATCTCCCATGTTTCTTCTCCGGGTGAAGGGAATTAGGGTTGTTTTGTTCGGATTCGCCCTCAGGCCCTCTGTTACACCATTCCTCTACTGTCCTCAGTGCATTTTGCATTAGCTCTGAGGTTGTTCGAGTATTCTTTCCTTTGATGAGGATGACCAAGTCATCTGCATACCCTTGAGAGTAATACCCTTGGTTATTCAGAGAAATTGGCAATTCATCTACAACCATGTCCCACAGAAGGGGGGAGAGTATGTTCCCCTGTGGGGTACCTCTGGAAATTTCAACCTGCTCTGTTTCCTCGAACATGTTGGCTTGGACCAGTCTATTGTGAAGCATTGAGTGTATCCACCTGCAGGTGGTTTCGTCAATGCCTCTTCGAGTGGCCGCAGAGACCATACTTTCAAAGAGGTGTTATCGAAGGCTCCTTCGATGTCTAGGAAAGTGGATAGTGCAATTTCTTTGTTTGCGACTCTTCAAGCCTTGAAACAAGCTGATGAAGTGCTGTCTCGCATGATTTCCATCTGGGCCCGGAGACTTGTAGGGCTTGAAGAAGTTTATTCCACACTACTTTTGAGTGAGTTACCGTTCGTTTAGGCACTTCCCAGTCTGCCCTTTTTGCCCTCAAATGAAGGTATGCAGGGATTCCATATCTGGGGTTTTGGTTTGTGGTGACAGTGAATCCTGGGAAGTGTGTATGGAGCAAGAGTTTTATAGTTTTCTTCCCAGTGTTGGTATGATTTCCGTTGGGTTTTTTGAGAGTCCCCAATGGATTGATGGGGTCTTTGGAAAGGATGCGGTGGAGTCTTGCTCTTTCTGAGGTTTGTTCTATGTCCTCACAGAACTTCCTTCATGACTTTTTTTGTTCCCCTCTTATTTTGTTGTTGTTTTCTGTGGGAGTTTTGGAATAATCCTCCCAGTCACCAGTTTTTTTCGCTCGATTAAATAGTTTGCGCGTTTTATTCCTAAGATATATGAGTTCGGTGTTCCACCAGCTCACTTTACCTTTAGTGGTGCTGCGCTTTAAAGGGCAGTTGTTATGATATGAGGTTATTATTTGAGTTTTCTGATAATGAAAATGCAAACTTAGTTGGTTTCTGCGATACCGACTGGGCAAGTGACATAGATGAAAAAAAAACAGTGTCAGGATTTGTTTCCGTTCTACAGGGTGGTGCTATTACATGGAATTGCAAAAAACAGTGGCTTTATCAACTGCTGAAGCAGAATATATGGCTCTAGCAGCAAGTTGTCAAGAGGTTCTTTGGTTACAAAATTTCATGGTTGAATTCGAACTAGATACTGATATCCCTGTTATTTTTTGTGATATTCGGAGTGCAATTGCAATGTCTAAAAATGATGCGTACCATGGAAGAACCAAGCATATCGACCTATGCCATCATTTCATACGGGAAAATGTTGAGATGAATAATATATCCCTCAAATCAATTAGTGCAGATGGAATGGTTGCAGATCTGCTTACAAAACCAGTTTTTCAAGGAAAACATGTTTATTGTGCTGAAAAAATGGGACTAAGATTTGAATACCATAAAATATGAATTCTAGTGGAAGTGTTGGAAATCAGAATTTGTATTTTCATATCTAGATTGTAGATTATTGTTTTCTGTGTATATATATATATATATATATATATATATATATATATATATATATATATGATATGATTCAGAGAGATATAAAAAACTTGTCACAGTATTTTATTTATTTTCTACTTGAATAACCATGGCTGCTGTTTAGATTCCATCACAAACAAAGGCACCTATGTATTTCACTACCCTGCCAAAAATGCCTCATAGAAACTGATGAAGTATATGAGAGAACTCATGAGACCCAAGTTGGATAGTGAAACCGCAAACCCGTATAGAACCATATGCGATATTCATGAGTATTTAATAGACATTACAGATACAAATTCCTTCAATTTCTAATTGCCTTCCCTAAGGTGATATTGATATTTTAATGTGTTTTCACACATATACACAAGAATAATAACTTGTACTGGAATAAATACTTTTGTAGGTATCTGGTCTACATGCATTCAAAGAGCATTTACAAAATTATAAGCATGGAGCATCTAAATATTTCCACAGATTATTACTTCAAAGATGTTTCATAAAGTACAGTCTCACCAACTACCAAGAAATGTGCAGAATATTAGGCTCCCATCAGAATGTATAGAATGTATATATATATATATATATATATATATATATATATATTATTATTAAATAACAATTATTGTTATGATGGGTAAGATACAAATATATAAATATTTTCGCCCTGTATAACTATTTTTGATTTCAAAAAATATTTTTTGTTTTCAATTTAGATATGATAATTATTTTCTCTCCGCGTTGGGAAGCCAATTGTTATGATATGTTGATAGCTTATTGTTGATTTTGCCTTACGTTGGGAAACAATTGTTATGTTATATCAATTTCTAATTTCGCCAAATTGTTATGCAATAATAATTGCCAGCTAACGTTACTGTTTTCTCGCCACGTTGCTGCCAATTGTTGTAACCCTTAGTTCCCTTAACGTTGGTTGTAAAATTATAATGAAATAATGATTATTATTTTGCCTTTACTTTTGATGTCAATTTGTTATGATTTGGTAGAATGTAATAATTTCTATTTATATTTATATATTTTGTAAAAATTTTTCTTCCACCCAATACCATAACAATTTTATTGAATATATGTGAAATTTTCATTATTTTTACTCTTTGTAATTCCTTTTCTTACCACGACTAAACTCAGTTGGAACGCCTTCGCCTCAGGAGTCGGTACTGGCGACAGAGCCACTGCCTGTCTTGATGTCATTCGAACTATTTCACTTCAGTGTTTATCGGTGAGATATTAGCATATCATTGTGGAAAGTAAACCAGAAATTATCAAAAACAATTATTTCCTTTATTCAGGAAAACTTATATTAACCTGGCCTGCGATAGATAACTCATAACTATGAGCAATTGACAAATTTTCATAAAATAATGAAAAACAGCGATGGATATTGTCAATATAACCTCACTTTTTTCTTTTGAGTTGGAAGAATTCTTTTTATAGTTCAATACCAAATTATATAAAGTTCTTCAGATATACGAGTTACTTAGTAAAGTGATTCAGTTTGTGATGTGCACTAAAAGAGTTTATACCTGGAGCTGGAATGTCGCTGATGCATTACCTGGCCATAATCTGAATTATTGTTTCATCCACTCTCCATTGCAGGAACTCTCCATTGCAAAGGAACCATCCAAAATCCCCGAAATAAGCTTGGACAAGTTTTCATGTGGAGAACACAAAAGAGGTAATCTTCTTTCATCCTTATTTATTTTGTGTCGAAATTATCCAGTGGTTGAATTGGTTTGTTATTGTAGGAAAAACTACCTTATCATTAATGAAAATCCTGAATTTCTTTCTCTCAAATTTTGTACGTGGCTGCTTTCTTTTCAATCTCCTCCTCGCTTTGTTTTTTCTTCACCTGGATACCATTTCTGTTTTGTCATTTTATTCGAATTATCAAAATCGCGCACTTTCTTGTCGCACTTTTACTAATTTGATGTTATTTTGGGAAAATTATCAACTAACATATTTTACATTTCTTATAAACTAAATACAATATTTGATCATAATTATTCTTGACATTTCTCTGTTCTTACTTTTCCACAATTTCAAATCTTTTATCTAACCATCTCTGTTCCCTGATTGGCTTTTTTCATCAAGTGGTTTCTTGTTCTCCCATTGGCTATTTTAGTTAGATGCAATTTCATATACTGTATGTTTCCTTATAATTTTGTTGATCACATTTAATCCAGAATAATTTGGTAAATCTAGACTTTTTGTTGTATTTCAAACAATTATATGTTGTAATCTGAAATGGATTTTTTCAAATTTGTTTAGAACGTTAAGATTCGCGTAGAAAAAAATGTTCATACGATCTAGATTGGGAAATTGTGCCAAACCGAAGATTCTTCCTGAAAGTAATCAGAAAATTATGTCATGTTTAAGTACCTATCCAATGAAAATATACATAATTACCTCAACAATCCTTCCAAAATTATTGAGAACTCTATCTACATTTTTGACAACTGTCTATTTTTTTGGGAGTTCTCCAACTGTTGGCGGCAAATTGGTCAACGGTTGTAACTAGAAATAAAAAATTATTGCCAAATAAACTGACTTTATGTCTGGGAATGTCAGTATCTGTGTATAGTGAAATCAAAATATGGGGATGATTAGGAAAACTCCAAGTACCCGGTGAGTCTGTTCTTTTGACTGAATCGTAGAATATCAATATGATGAAGAAATGGAAAAAAAATACTTTAAAATAATAAATAAAAAGATGACAATAATTCACAAAAACACAACACAACTATTTACTTTATTTGGGAAGTCGGTGCCAAGCAAACGTAAAACCCTGTAATGTATTGCCAATAAAGGTCACCTGAAAAAAAAAATTCAAACAAAACGATCATTTACCAGTAGATATTGTGTGTTTTTGAAAATTATTTTTAACTTTTCATTTATTTTTTTGAAATCTGTTCATTTTTATTTAGTTTTTTAACTTTTTAGCGTCCGTTTGTTTTTTGATATCATTGCAAGAGAATGGTACCTTTTTATGTACTGAAACCATCCCATAATTATGTAGATTACACTAGTGAAAAAATATTTAAAATATGTCATATAGTTTATGAAAAAATCGCGAACGCACAAATATAACGTACATAACCTACATACACACAAAGTAGAACCATTCATACGAGTCGACATGTCTATCGGTGCTACGACCACAAAAACTGTCAAAACCTGTGAAAACTCAACAGATAAGTGAATAGGTGAAAGTGAAACGGAACAGTTGTGAAAACAAACAAGAAAGGACAGTCAAATAGGACCTACTTGAACACATATCATTCCAAACACTGTTTTACCGAGACGGATAGAATATAAATACAGGTGACCATATACCGAAAGAAATGTCTGGCATAGAGATCTCGAACAAACAACTTCTGAATGTAAAAGGAAACAAAGAATTACAATTGGCAATACAAGCAGTGGAAGTTGAAGTGTCTGTAAAAATTGGAGAAATAAATCACAGGCTTGTTGAAACAGAAAAAGAGACCGAAGAACTGAAGAAAAATGTAGAATTCCTGGAAAGAAATCAAAAGAAGAACAGTATAATAATTTTTGGATTGGAGAGAAAAGAACGTTACATAACACCAGACAGCATCATTGAACTACTGAAAAATTACTTGAATATTCAACTGGTTGGGAACGACCTGAATAATATATACCCTCTGGAAAACATATAATTGTCCAGTGAAAGTTGAGTTTACCTCTTAAAAAAAATACAATTTTCAGAAACACTAAAAATCTGAAAGGAACTCCAATTAGTATAACGGACGATCTTACTGGGATACAAAGGGCGGAAAACAAAATCCTGAGGAAGCACTTATACATAGCGAAACAAGACAAGAACAATAGCTGCTACATTAGAAGAAACAATAAACTTCACCTGAATAACCAAATATTTACACCCTCTGATCTTGAGAACATGGAAGACATAAGCGAACTCGACCTCATGCCAAAGTCACATAGCGAACCAGGCACACCAATTTCCAAACAAAAGAAAATAGAAAATCCACCAGAAGAAGATAATTCCACTCAACTACCCTCAACTCAAATGAACGATAAAGCTGACACCACATTGAAAGAAGCTACAAACATCCAAGGAACACCAAAAACAGGCACAACGAACAAGAATACAGAAGAACCACCTTGAGAAAAACCGAACACACGGAAAAACTCCTACAGAATGGGTAACTAATTTCCTCACTGATTAATACTTAGAAACCCAAATTACAACATTAAGTGGTAATGAAAATAGCAAAACCTTATATAGCATACATTTATTTTATGTCTAACTTTAAATTGTTTAATATGTGTACTTATTTGTTATTGTCAACCACATTTAATATTTTATATAGCATAATTTAACTTCATTTTATATACTATATTTAACTTTTTCATTCCTTTATTATGTGTATTTCTTATTATCAATCATATTTTATATAGCATAACTACAACTTTTTGCGAAACAAGTGCAACAGCACTCATCGCCCAACAGCTTTATTAACTTCATTCATTGTGTAACATACCCCCTTTGTATTTATTTATTATCATTGAATAAAGATGATTATTATTATCATATTATATATATATATATATATATGGAGTCGGTTAACTAGTGAAACACAGAATCTCCCTTTTTTGAAGTCGGTTAAATAATTTAAAGCACTTTTTCATTCGCACGTGCACTGAAAAGTACAAAGTTTTTTCTGCACCCAAATGTGGTCAAAAATTTTTACGATCAAAAATAAAAGTGTGGGGCGCTCATCATAATTAATTTCTATAGAACATATGTAAATTTCGTTTTTCTCGTTTTAAATTTTTTCAAACCTTCCTCCTTTATATTATTTTACATTCACTTTCTAACATTTAGACCCACTTTATGTACAAGGGATAAATACACTCGATATGTGTGTGTGAATTGTGTGAAGAAATTGATTGTGATTAGAGCCACACACTTTTATTTAGTCGTAAAAATTTTGAATCACAATTGGGTGCAAAAAAAAATTTTGTTCTTATGGTGCACGTGTAAATAAAAGCGTGCTTTTCAAAAAAATTTTTCAACGTATTATTTTCTGCTTTTCAGTCTATAGGTCTTAGTCTTTCCAATTCGTTTAACGCCTTCTGTTACATGCTTCTTGTCAGTTAACTTTGCACAGTTTAATTCTTCAATTAGGACTCTATCTAGCCGCCATATTGATTTTATTAGTTATAACAAAAAAGTCATAATCTCCGACCCCAAAAATACCCACATAAGTACCAATTTTGAGTCAAATCGGACCATAATCACAAAACTCGTCCACCATCTTGATTTTATGACACCAATTTTGAATGGAACTTGTGACTTGTCCTAACAAAAATTTCATAAACATTGTTACCGGAATTATGCACACCTGCCAAATTTCAATTCAATGGGACAATCTTTTATTTGGGCCGTGTGATAAAACTAATGAAATAAGTTTAAGTCATCGCTGACAATGACTTGATTATTTTGTTGTTGAATTATTTGGTTTCAAAAAGCTTGTCGCGTAAATGAATATATACTTCGGCAAGTTCTCAGTTACCGACCAATCACTGTCCAATGAAATTAACTGGTATCCACTGTTATGAACACTTCGCACAATCTTTTTGAAACCAAATAATTCAATAAAAAAATAATTAAATCATTGTCAGCAATATTTTATTCATTTTAGACGGCGTAATGGTAACTTGTCTTTGAAAGGGCTTTTGGTGAAACTTTGTTTTGACTGCGCAGGCTAATTATAAAAAAATAAGTGGAACTCACCTATTTTGGTCTCCCGAACACTAATTCGAAGTCAAGACGTGGCGCTCTCAAGTACTTTCGGAGATACCGGCCTAGAAATACATTGTTTTACAGCTCAAATTTCTATTATTAAAAACACACAAAATTCGATCTTTTTTTATCAGAACACTACACACACTTTCATTTATTTGTTTTCAGCATGTGTAGCGAAAAAACGACTATTTTTCAAAAAAAAAATACCCTTCTTAAAAACATAAACAAAACGTAGAATACTGATATTCATACTGAATGCTTTGTAATTTCCATTCTAAAAAGTTGGCAACGTTATTATTTGGCTTTCGTCGGCCCTAGATTGCAATCGGTTTTGTTGATGTTTTGAAAAAGGGTATTTTTTTTGAAAAAAGGCAGTTTTTTCGCAATTTTTTTTTTAAACAAATTAATAAAAGTGTGTGTAGTGTTATGATGAAAAGAAGGACATATTTTGTATTTTCAATAATATAAATTTGAGCTGTGAAATGATCTAATTTGAGAATAAACTGGGCATGTAGCAATTACTATAGTGCCCTCGCAGCCTTTGGTTCGGAAGGCACTACTCGATTTTGTGAGAACAATAATAACGTAATTTTCTCCTTCTTGAACTACTCTAGGTTCGTAATGAATCAAAGCTGGTGACAAGCGTGAAGAAAACTTTATTATGACTGAACTTCTGAATAATGGTTACATCAGGTTTTATACATTTTGGGAACAAAGACTTACTGAATAAAAATGAAAAGTTAACAATTCCTAGACATTCGGTATAAAAGATAAAGTATGGTATATTGCATAGTAATTCAAATTCGAAGTACGGGAAATAGCAAGCTGTTCAGAGATAATTATCGGTAGAGAGATAAAAGACGGTGTGGATATCTTGTAGAGTCAGCAAGGGGTATCCATCGGTGTGAATATGTGGGCCGGCTTCAGGACGGTTCTGCATATGTAACTTAGCTCCGAAATTACACGAGCACGAGCGCCACGTTTTTGACAAAAATTTCCTGTTTTTTATTAGCCTGGGTAGTCAGAACAAAGTTTTATTAGGCTTTTTATTAATTATTTTTTGTATTATCTCTTATTCTGGACATTATGGATGATATTATTTATTTTCAAGAAGAGTTGGTATGGAGGTCGCTGGTTCGATTTAGGATAAATATTATGAAAATTTCTGACTGCATATATGGTGTCCTTTAATCCAGTTCCATTCATTTGCTTGATACATTGTTTCATTATACAAATAATCGAATATTATCGAGTGAATTTCCAAAAGGAGTTTTTGTTTAATTCAATGACTGGAAAATCTTTTGAATTCCATAAATTCTGTGGTGTCAGGAGAGAGAAACCATTTCTTCAAATCTACGACAACGACTGTTTCCTTCCCGAAACCATTCATTCATTCATTGGTGGTATGATTATATCAAAATCATAAAATGGCTAAGTTAATCATTGTTGTTCATAATACTCACTTGTTTTTTTTCTCTGGAATATTGTTCCGCCTAAAACACATTTTTTTTTGCTCCTGCTGGACATGTTCCACAACTACAACTTAATACGCACAATCTTGATATGTACGTAAATGAGGAATAGGAACAGAAACAAATGGAGAAAAGCGGCAATCGCGCTGGGCCGACCAAGTGCCGTTCTACATGAACCTATACGAAAACACGGGCTAACCAACGTATTAACGAATATCGGGCTAACGAAGGTATCATCCACATATAAAATTAGAATATGATGTTTTTTCTCACCCATCCATATTTGCCTAGCATAATAAGATGCTTAAGATATCAGTGAAAGAGAGTATACACACCTGCATGAACTGAAAAAGTCGGGTGGACCAGCGCCCTGTCTACATAGCGGGCTGACCAAAGTACTATTTAACAATATATATATATATATATATTTATATTATATAATATATATATATATATATATATATATATATATATATATATATTATTATGAGAGCCTAATATTTTGCACATTTTTGGTAGTTGGTGAGACGTTTTATAAACACCTTTGAAGTAAAATGTGGAAATATTTAATCGATTTAAATTTTAAATTTGACCAGATACCTACATAAGTATTCATTTTAGTACAAGTTATTATTCTTGTGTATATGTGTGAAAACACATCAAAATATCATAGACTCACGTTAGGGAAGGCAATTAGAAATTGTTATGTTAGGAAGGACCAGTTATATATTTTAAATGTAAAAAAGAACCAATTTCTTAAAAAAACAAAAAAATAATAAATATTTAATAGTTATAGTTCATGAGATATTGTTTTTACATTTTTTTGAGATTATATTTCCTTTATGAAGCATCTGTATAATATTGATAGATAAATATATGCAAATACTATAATGCAATCATTTTGTTGCATTTTCAAAAAAGATTACAACATATAATTGTTTGAAATACAACAAATAATCTAGATTTACCGAATTATTCTGTATTAAATGTGATCAACAAAATTATAAGGAAACATACAGTATATGATATTGCATATAACTAAAATAGCCAATGGGAGAACAAGAAACCTCTCGATGAAAAAAGCCAATCAGGAAACAGAGATGGTTAGATAGAAGATTTGAAGTTGTGGAAAAGTAAGAACAGAGAAATGTCAAGAATAATTATGATCAAATATTGTATTTAGTTTATAAGAAATGTAAAATATGTTAGTTCAAAATTTTTCTCAAATAACACCAAATTAGTGAAAGTGCGACAAGGAAGTGCGCGATTTTGAAAATTCAAATAAAATGACAAAACAGAAATGTATCCAGGTGAAGAAAAAACAAAGCGAGGAGGAGATTGAAAAAATGTTTTGAAAGAAGCCACGTACAAAATTTGAGAGAAAGAAATTCAGGATTTTCGTTAATGATAAGGTAGTTTTTCCTACAATAACAAACCA
Source organism: Gonioctena quinquepunctata (assembly GCA_018342105.1). Lineage (NCBI taxonomy): Eukaryota > Metazoa > Arthropoda > Insecta > Coleoptera > Chrysomelidae > Gonioctena > Gonioctena quinquepunctata. The sequence goes on from JAFIRS010004607.1 coordinate 76,828, forward strand.
ATTTAACCACTGGAAAATTTCGACACAAAATAAATGAGGATAAAAAAAGATTACTTTTTTTTGTTCAAGCTAATTTCAGGGATTTTGGATGGTTCCTTTGCAATGGAGAGTTCCTGAGAGGAGTGGATGAAACAGGAATTCAGATTATGGCCAAGTAATGCATCAGCGACATTCCAGCTTCAGGTATAAACTCTTTTAGTGCACATCACAAACTGAATCACTTTACTAAGTAACTCGTATATCTGAAGAACTTTATATAATTTGGTATTAAACTATAAAAAGAATTCTTCCAACTCAAAAGAAAAAAGTGAGGTTATATTGACAATATCCATCACTGTTTTTCATTATTTTATGAACATTTGTCAATTGCTCATAGTTATAAGTTATCTATCGCAGGCCAGGATGATATTAGATTTCCTGAATAAAGGAAATAATTGTTTTTGATAATTTCTGATTAACTTTCCACAATGATATGTGTTTGCGACAAAAACGAATCATAGCTTTACTTGGCAACCAGCGTGTGTGTCAAGACTCTCTCTCTGTCAACGTAACGTCAAGAACGCCTGCCAAGCACCATACGAATTTTCTAAGTAAAATAAAAATTTAACAACGATAAGAATTTTAATAGGGGTAACATCCACCCCGAAAACATGTTCTAGCCGGAACATTTGGTCCATAGCGAGCCGTATTAAAATCCCACGAGTTTTACGATTCAAGAGGCATTCTGACAGTTTTTTGACGTTTTTCCGAAGTCGAAACCCGAGTCCAGACAAGTTGGCAGAAAAGACGATAGCGACAAACATTCCGTTTGGAGAATTCAAAGTGAGCCTGTTCCATTTCCACAATTCCTTTCCATTCGAATTACCTATCTCGTTCTGGGTTAGAATAGTCAAAAAATGCCAAACGATAATAATCAAACCGATACTGAAACCGAATTAAGAGATTTGAAACACAAACGAGGATCAATAAAAGCGAATATTACGCGATGTAGAACTTACTTAAGCAAATTAGATTTGGAAAACATAGGTAAAAGATGTTCTTTAGTGTTACAAAGACGACTCACTAATCTAAATCTGATTATACACGATTTCAATTCCGTACAAGAAAAAATCTAATTTCTAACCGATAATGCAGATATTGAACAGAACGAGAGAGATAATGTTGAATCCGATTATTACGATATTTGTTCAACAATTGAAGAAATTTTGGGTAAACGTTCCGAACAGAATGAAAGCCAATCCATAATTAGTAATAACAATGTTGTCACATCGGTACAGCCTTTACAATTGCAATTACTTATTTTAAATTTGGAAACTTTTAATGGTGACTACAATAAATGGATTGAGTTTCGTGATTGTTTTCAGGCAATCGTCGGAAAGAACGCGACGTTGTCAGGTATTCAGAAATTATGCTACTTAAGAATATGGTTGAACCGCGATTTTTTAAAAACTATCGAATCGCTTTCACTTACTGATGCGAACTACGAAGTTGCTTGGCAAGCTCTCTCAAAACGATACGAAGAAGGTAAACAATTTGTCGAAACTCATGTTCGAAAAATTATAAACTTTCCTTGTCTAACCAAAGAATCGTCGAAGGATCTACGAAATTTATACGATACCGTAAATAACAATTTGCAAGCATTGCAGATTCTAAATCAACCCGTAGATACATGGGACGCCATATTAGTTCCCATTATAACGGATGAGTTAGATCAAAAATCAAAACGCGAATACGAAATCTTTTATATCCACGAAATGGATCGAAACCCCAGCGACAATTCAAGTCCTTCGATAAAAAGTTTACTTGACATAATTAAGAAAAGGTACGATTTATTAGAAAGCCTAGAAAAAGATAAATCCCAGTCGATCAGGCCAGCAATTAAAACTACCCGCAATGATTATCAATATCAATCTACATCTAGCAGCCATTTGAATACGAGCACATTTTCTTGTTATTTTTGCAAACGCGATCACACGATTTACAAGTGCATTAAGTTTCTGAAACTTAGTGTTCCAAACCGAATTCAAGAAATAAAAAGACTAAAATTTTGTTTAAATTGTTTAAGACCTCACGACTCTTCGATAACAAAATGCCTTGCAATTGAGTGTAAAAAATGTAACAGAGCCCATAACACCCTTTTACATTGAGAGAAATCTCTCGACACCGCTACGCTAGAAGAGACCACAAACGAATCAAACAAAAATAATGCAACTCTCGATATTCAAACGACTCCCGAAACGGGTTCTTTTATCTACTGCAATTATTTTTGTGCAAGGTTGCCAAGGTCAGTTACACGAGTGCCGAGTGCTTTTAGACAGTGGCTCTATGACTAATTTTATTCGAGAAGACATCTTTAATAAATTGAAACTTGAAAAAACTTCTATAAATCATTCTATCACAGGCATAGGTCAGGTTTCTTCTACAATACGATTCAAAACGAATGTAACTATTTCTGCAAAAGATAGCACATTTCAAGCCAAGTTGTCTTGCTTGATATTAACCCATATTACAAGTAATATTCCTCAAATTTCGTTTACTAGCAATTATTTAGAACTTCCCAATAATGTGAATTTAGCAGATCTCGACTTTAACATTTCTCGACCCATCGACATGTTATTAGGAGCTGGAATATTTTGGGATCTAATACATTCAGAAAAAATACGAATTAAAAATTCCAGATTAGTTTTGCAAAGTTCCAAACTTGGGTGGTTAGTATCTGGCGAAATCTCGAATGAATTACCTCTTAAATCGATAAATTGCTTAAACATGATTAATTAAGATTCTCAAATTAAAAAAATTTGGGAAATCGAAGAAATTACAGCCAAAACTCTTCAGTCTGAATCTGAAATTTTTTGCGAAAACCATTTCTTGCAAAACTTTAGACGCAACGATAATGGAAGATTTGTCGTTAAAATTCCTTTCAAGTCAAATCATGACGAGTTGGGAAATTCGAGAAAATTCGCATTAAAACGATTTTACAGTCTCGAAAAAAGAATGTTTAATAACAAACCTTTATATAACGAATACGTTCATTTCATGGAGGAATATAAATCGATGAATCACATGAAGGAAATTTCAGAGTCCCAAACTAACGGAGAATTAAATTATTATATTCCTCACCACGCAGTGGTCCGAGAATCTAGTTGCACTACGAAGTTTAGAGTGGTTTTTGACGCTAGCATGAAATCAACAAGCGGTTTAGCATTGAATGACGTACAACACGTCGGACCGACTATTCAAAACGATGTATTTACTATTAGTAGGAGATTTAAGCCGGTTCTGGGTCTCCCCCCACCACTATGACGTCACGTGTGACCTTGAATAGTTGCAGGTGTGCAGTGTGTGTGTGTTTGACCTTGAGATTTGACTTTGAGATTTGTCATTGAGTTTTGATATTGGGTTTGGTCGACTTTGAGATTCGACTTCAGTTTTGACCTTGAATATGACCTTGAGATTCATAACATTAAGTTTTGACTTTGAGATTTGACCTTGAGTTTTGATGTTGGATTTGTTTCGGCAACCTCAAGATTTGATCTCGATGTTTGTTTGACCTTGACTAATGTTGTGGTGTAGGCATACATATTCTGTGATCATGACCTTCTTTAATCCTTGCACTCTCAAGCGGGAGGGCGTTTTCCTGTGAGAGAGCTAAGAATGAACTGCGATTATTGATGAGTGCGCTGAATGTCCGAAATCCCCTCCAAACCCTACAGATTGCGCATCGCATCCCGGGCTTGTTGTATGGTGGGGTATTTCACTGAAATATTCAGGAGAAAGTTTTCGAATCAATGTTCCTCCAGTGATCTATTTAAAACAAGTCGGTGAAATGTATTCGGGGTGATTGTGGTAAAGATTTCACTCGGGAAATGATAAAACTACGTCGACATCAACGGAAACTTGCCGGGGGGTCCTTCAGTGAAACAAGTTAAATTGAACAATGGCGATGACTCACCACCTGCCCACTCCTTCATGTAATTGTTTTTAATGTGGAATTTTTTTGTCAAGTCAACTCTCACAATAGAACACTCGCACACCCGGACGAATTCATGTTGTTCACTTGGG
>JAFIRS010004608.1:0-80888 GCA_018342105.1 Gonioctena quinquepunctata
AGATAAACTGCTGTTAGCGAATTGGCAAAAAGTGGTGTAGAAGAACAACAATTGCTGGAAATTACTGGTCATAGCAATCAAAATTCTATAAAACCATACTTAAATCTCGATCAAGAACACCACAACAAGATCATAAATATTATGCGTGGTAATAGATCTTCTATGGTAGAGAACTGCAACGAATCTAATGTTAAGTTGAATTTTAATAATTGTACTTTCACTAACTGTACTTTTAATGAATAAATAAAAGTTTCATTGTGTTAAGTTATACATTTTTCTGTCAAAAAAATTTCCGCCGAATATCCCTCGTACATTGACAAATGCCTCATAATTTTATAACAAATTTCTCAAGCTCGTTGCTTTCGATTGTCATAAAATTATCTCGTCCATTATCAATGTCCTAGGGATATTACTACTGAAAATAATTTTGGACATTCATCATTATTGTAGTGGACCTTTCATATGTTTGCCCTATGTACATGCTCTCATTATTGACCTGTCATTTATATGATCTACAAGGATTAATAAATATATCTATCTATGTGTTTTGTTCAAAATGTTGGTTTACATTAATTTGCAGGTTGAAATCCAGATGGACAGTGAATTGAAAGTAAACTAAAGTAACACAAATGTAAGTATCCTCAATGGCAGGCTTCTATGATTTTCAGAATGATGTCTAGTTTTTCGAGATACTCCCTGTTTATCTGAATCTAAATCTACTTGCACTTATGATGGAATGTTATCAGAACTTTGGTATTTTCATAAAGCAACTTATATCATGAGTTTGGAAACCTTCCAAATTACGTGATGTTTCATAATATTGCTTATAAAAAACTAATATTAGTTTATCTTGTTGCGGAGCAAATTCGCTCGAATTAGTTGTAATGCACGAATACATAGCCAGGCTTTATACAGGGGGATCTAAAACATCTAATCTTTGACAATGTTTCTTTGTGGAAATAGGAAAATATTGGACAACTGCAATTTTACGTGTGATGAACACCTGATTTTGGGTGTGTGTGGTATTCCCGTTAAACAAATGTGTGAGTGTTTTCAATAGCCGAAGAAAGAGGCAAAAAATGATATTCTTCAGTCCTCTAAAAGTATTTCTGAAGGATTCGTGTTCCGGAGGCAAAACGTAAATATAAACGGCGTATTCTCAATTCAACCAAAATCAGCAATACATATCAGAAACACCGAGCAGTCCAGATATTGAAGTTGACACTATGAGCTCGAAGGTTATCGAACTTGCGGTAATACAGCAGTAATCAAACAAACGAAGTTTTGGAAGGTAATACATTTTTATTCAGGTTTATTGAGGAAATTAAATATTCCAAAGGAAAAATATTTTTTTAGGACTGTTAACTATTAGCGTCAACTTATTAACACCCCGTATTATACGTTACATCAAATTTGAGAAGGATACTGTTGCCAAAATTGATTATTTCATATTTTCGGGCACACAAGTAACATTGGGGTTGCTTGTACTTATGATAATCTCCAGGCATGAGGCAATGAAGCAAACTGAAAATTACCATGAAAATTGTAAATCATTCACAAGACACGCAGGATCAAATAATATATATATTTTCTCTTAGGAAAGATACCGATATAGTGTCAACATTAACAACACAAACATCACCAAATAAAATTGTGAATATCGAGGAAATAAATTAAAAAATTCAACTGATATTTTTCTATATTGTTCTCATTCTGATCCTTTGAATACCATCCTCAAATACTATTAGTTTTTTAGAGTATTTTCCTCTTTTTCTCTCTCTCTGCCTTTTCCCCTTACGATATACTTACAAATCAAGGTATAGATCGCCAACATGCACTGAGTTGTATACGATCTTTTTTTCAACTGCGATCACTTTAGTTTCAACTCGTTCCGCAGGTGCTCAGTATTTTTGAAAGAATAGTAATTTACGTAACAAGTTCCGAAAGTGATATTTTACGGGATGAGTCCTGGAATCCTGCGAGTCCCGTAAATTCACTTTTGGATCGTGTTACAATATTTTTTCTGTAGCCGTTTCGTATGTTAAAAGGGATATCGATAGATAATAACGTATGAATTTTATACAGTGCATTCCATTTAAAACGAGCCACCCTGAATAACTTTTGGTACAATGATTTTCAGGAAAAATAAAAAAACACGTCAACAATAGTATACAGGGGGACACATTTTGACATATTCACATTTGATGTTACTTCCACTATCGCACCCCCAGAGCATGTCACCATTTTTTTTTAAATGGATCACCCTATATTGTTTCGCATTATCAGATGCTCCATGATGGGCAGATTTCAACAAAGTATAAAACATATGGTCTGATGCATATGGTTCGGGAGCTACAAATTATTTGAGTTAAAAACGAGCCACCCTGAATGAACTTCTGTTACCTAGGTTTGATAGTTGTTTTTTTGAAGTATACTTCAAAAGAGTCTTATTTTGCCTAGTTAAGTTTGAATTCGATATTCTCTTCCTTTTGTATTTGTCCTATTCTACAATAACGATTACCTACCAGGTGAAGTTACAATTGGTGTTTCTGTTTTTGTGAATTCTTGAGAAGCAATGGTTTATACGCTTCGAGAACGGATTGAAATAGTGAGTTTGTACTACCAGAATGGAAATAGTGCTAGAGCTGCTGCCCGTTTGTTCATTGATAATCATCCAGGAAGAAATGTACGACACAAATACGTTTCGGAATTATTGAACAAATTTATGGAAACTGGATGTGTTAGCAATAAAAAGCACATAACCGTTCAGGAGTTGTCAACGATGAAGCTATTTCTATTGCAGTTTTAGGGCACGTTGGACTAATGGAAAATACGCAATCTCTTACTAAGTTATCTCGAGAATCAGGAATCAGTCGTACAAATGTTTTCAGGATCCTTCATAAGTACAAATTTCATCCATATAAGATTAGACTAGTTCATGAATTGAACGAAGATGATTTCGGTAGACGTATGGAGTTTTGTGAAAGTCTCACTGAACGGATCAACTTGCATCAGAATTTCTTGAATAAAATTTGTTTTTCGGATTAAAGTGCGTTTAGTTTGAATGGAGAGGTGAATCGGCAAAATTGTCGATATTGGAGTGATACGACACCTCATTTATACCGTCAAGTTCATACCCAACGACCTCAAAAACTGAATGTTTGGGCAGGAATTTTAGGTGACCACATCATAGGACCCTTTTTTATCGATGGTAATTTGACTGGTGAGAAATATTTGGATATGTTGGAGAATCGAATAATACCGTGCATCAATAGGGCAATTGAGGAGGATATGAATTTATTCGAACAAGAAATCGTTTTTCAGCAGGATGGTGCACCTCCTCATTATGCAGCTCCAGTGCGACAATTTTTGGATGATCATTTTCCTGGTCGCTGGATTGGCAGAAGAGGTCCTACAGAATGGCCACCAAGGTCTCCGGATCTCACTCCTGTATATTTCTTTCTATGGGATCATTTGAAGTCTAAAGTGTATGAGGTAGAATCAACAACATTCGAAGATTTGAGAGAGAAGATCATTAGGCATTGCAGAGAAATAACTCCCGAGATTCTCAAGCATGTGAGGGCGGCAATGGAAGCTCGTTTGTACCATTGTATTGAAGTTGGTGGAAACGTTTCTGAACATTGACTATAGACATTTTTTTTCTTCCCATTGTCAAGTCATCAGATTTTGATTCAAGGATTTAATAAAAAATCTCTTTTTCTGATTTATTGCTTCATTTGTCTCTAGAACGAATATTTCAAAATGTGGCCCCCTGTATAAATTGTTGACCTGTTTTTTTATTTTTACTGCAAATCATTGTTTCAAAAGTTATACAGGGTGGCTCTTTTTCAACCAAATAATTTGTAGCTCCCGAACCATATGCGTCAGACCATATGTTTTATACTTTGTTGAAATCTGCTCATCATGGAGCATCTGATAATGTGAAACGATATAGGGTGATTCTTAAAAAAAATGGTGACATGCTCTGGGGGTGCGATAGTGGAAGTAACATCAAATGTGTATATGTCAAAATGTGTCCCCCTGTATACTATTGTTGACGTGTTTTTTTATTTTTCCTGAAAATCATTGTACCAAAAGTTATTCAGGGTGGCTCGTTTTAAATGGAATGCACTGTATAGACAATTACATATAATAATCACTCTTATGATTACATAACTTATGAATATTAATTACACAATTACGACAATAACTTATATTAATATTATTAGGGATATTAACAGAAGTGGCAGTGTTGAAATTAGAATTAGACGCATCAGTAATTGTACTAGTTTTCGAGATATTAATTTCGTTACGGCCCTTTTCAATGTGTGAAGCTATGTGAATTTTGTTTCTTAAAGAATTTTCTATGCATCCCTCTGCATCATTGGTTGATTTCCATCCTCCGTGTCTCTTCAAGTTGGTTATACTAGCACCACTTTCAGCGAGTAAAGTGGCTGAGCTCCTGCGTAAACAGTACCCGGTGTATTCTTTGGTAATTTAGAAATTCAGCAATTGTGCAGCCGATTTTTCCAAAAGTGTGAATACCAATAGGTTGCATGGTACATTTTCCGTTTTTATAATGAACAAATAATCTACGATGAGGTGTGTTTGCTTGACGTAATGACAAATATTATTTTCTCCAATGACGACAAAGGTTCTATCCATATTCGTTTTAGAATTGGGAATTTTAATCACTAACATGGTTGTCCTATCTTCTATATCATCCAAATTCATTTTACAAAGCTCTTCACGACGACAAGCGCCTGCCAAACTAATTATTAATGCAACCTTAAATAAAAATAATCATAAGGTAGAAGAGGAATTAGATTTAATTATATTACCTTTGTTAATAGGAAGATATTATCTCCAACTTCTGATGAGAAGTGATCTATTTCTTCTTTATTCAATGCTTCTGATTTTTTTGGTTTATATCCAATGTATTTTCTCCTGAGGAAAGCAATAACTTTGGGATAGCGGCTTATATCTATATTATTTTTAATAATAATTGTGGACTTTAGCATCGAGTAATTGCTTCAGAGGCTTGATGGCTTTAAGATTTAAAATTTTTCCATTGAATGTGTAAGAATCACTTGTTCATTTATAGTATGCACATTATTATCATTGCTCCATTTTTGAAATAAATTGTAGACCAATTCATACCTCTCTCTTTACTTTACCGGCAATAATTCATAAGAAGCCGCTTTAGCAGATTCACTAATCTCATGTGGAATCATTTCAGCCTCACTTTCACTACTGATTTCCATTTTTCAGATTTGAAAAGCGAAAAAACACACTCCAGTATTACATGACAAGCGCTGTCATAATAAAATATAAAGTTCATGTTATTGTCAAAACTGCCTACATAGATACCCAAAATCAACCCGAAAGTAAAGAGAATCGTCCCGAAAGTAACAAGAATCGTCCCAAAAGTGAAAAAATCGTTTAGAAAGTGAAAAAAATCGTCTTGAAAATAGCTACTTTCGGTACCATTTGTGTAAAGAGTTACTTTCGATTTGATAAATCATACCGAAAATTGTATTTTCAAGACGGCTGCAGAAAAAATATTATTAGTCAATTTATCTTTTTATACTTCACTTATTTTTGGTTAAACTATCAAGTTTACGATAGAAATACTTCCAGATTGAAATATTTCCAATAGAATTAACCACAAAATTCTCATATTCTTCCTCGAGTAAGAACTTTTCCAAATGAGTAATGTCCAAGGATGAGCAACTAGTTTCGGCAATTAGGCTCGAACCATTGAAATTTCCCACAGTAAAAAACATAGATTTTAAAGTTTTTTTTAATTCCTTCCCTATCATACTCGAAGACCTTCTTATTTTCGAAAATTTCACCATAAAGCACAACAACTCAGTTGGCTGAGTCCGTGATTCATATCCATTTTTCTTCTGGTAAATACACCAATTACTCGTAATTAATTGATTACAGTCCACTCCCACATCTCGTATTTTTTCAACTGGTAACAATTATCAAACTCATTATATGATTATGAACTGACTGCCATGATGTTTTGACGTGCTCGTATATCGAAAAATAAAACTTCTTGCAATGATCTAGGACCCCTCGAAGATAGTTGAGTCATCAGTAACTGCGTAATTTGCTTGAAGTAGATTTCGATATTTTTCTGCCAAAATCTCAACACCAGATCCATTTTTGATCATGACACAAATAATATCGTCGGTATCTTCTTTACTTCTGAATAAATCCACATAAAAATCGACGTTCTTTGAATGATCCCGATGGAAATTGGGTTTCTTAGAAATTAAGAGGTTAACTGGAGTATGGTAGATTTCCACTAGTAGGATAAAAAATCCAAGATGATACATCGTGTGTCAGAAGAAATGAGACATATTTCACATATTAATATAACAAGACCTACTATTTTGCTGGCTAAAAATGTTGCCAATATTACACTCATAATATTCGACAAATGACTAAACTACGTGATAAAGCCCTCGAGAAGTTTCGTAAAACAAAGGTAGACAGAGATTGGAACTCATACAAAAGAATTCTGTAATTAATTAACATATGCTATTAAGCGTGAAAAAACGCGCATATGTGGCGCATGTTATGAGGAGAAAAAGTAGCAGAGATATTTTGGATACTCTCAATCGAATGATTGTCACAAATAGAAAAGTAAATCCTCCCATCCCCCTGATTTAATCGATACTGACTCTATAAACGTTCATTTTAACTCCGTATCTGATACGGCTCAGTTACAACCCAATTTGATGTTGAATAAGTAAAACGAACCGAGCAGAGAAAATGAAAATTTTATTTTTAGATCGGTAAACACCTCTGGAGTGCTTGAAGCGTTAAACAAAATAAAAAGTAATTGTATTTACTCAGATGGTATTTCGCTAGTTTCTTTGAAATTAGTCAGTGAATTTTTTATATGCCATATTACATTTATTGTTAATACTGCCCTAGCTACCAATTACTTTTCTTCAGCCTGGAAGCACGCCCATATCACACCAATCTCCAAAATATCTCATCCTACTGAATTTGGGCACCTGAGGTCTACAAGCATCCTGCCAACTATGTCGAAAGTGCTAGAAATGATAATGAAACAGCAGATTTCTCAATACGTTTTTAGCAGAGGTAGAATCCCTATATTCAATCGGGCTTCAGATAACACTACAGTACAACCACAATCTTTGGATAATGGTCGATTGGGTTGCTTAACTTTGCTGGATTATAGTACAGCCTTCGACACCTTGAATCATGAATTACTTTGCAGAAAACTTTGTTATTCTGGATTTGACGAAAACGCTGAAGAATTAATCTCTCACAACGGACTCAACGAGTTAAATTAGATAATAAGATGTCGAATGCCTTACCAGTTGCATCAAGGCTCGATACTAGGGCCATTGTTATTCTCTCTCTCTCTCTCTCTCTCTCTCTCTCTATATATGCAGTGTGACACACTTAAGATGAAGATACCTCTGTATTTTAGTCATTTTTGAAAGTAGAGATTTGATTTTTGGTACAGACGTAGACCTACATGGGCCGCATTTTTCGCAATACTCTACTGCGATCCCGCGAAAAGGGCAAATATAAATTGCTTCGCGTTGGAGATACCGAAAAAAGTTATTTGAAAAAGTTGCTTAGAAATCGATTTTGACCCTACATACATTTTTTAGTCCGATTTTCAATCAATGGTTCTGAATAAGAAGCTAAGAAAACAATAAATTCGTCATAATGTAGGAATAAGAATGAAATACCTAATATTCATGATAAAAAAATTCAAATTTTGATTATTAGTTATTACCAAAAAGCCACAGAGACGATAAAATCGGTCAAAATTAAATGACAATTAATGAAAAACTATTTATTGAACCGAATTCGAACAGGAAATGAAATAAACACTAATAAGTCAGTTTCAAATATTGTCTCTCTCAACTGGCCCGCCCTCAATTCTGATACATTTTTCAATTCTTTTTCTATTATTATTGGCCACTTTCCTAAGTTCTGGATTGCTTATTTCACGGCAGGCTTGCCTTATTCTCTCACAAAGTTTTTGTCGATTTCGTGGCCTGGACTTGTAGACCTTATTCTCGACAGTTCCCCAGAACAAAAAATCCATTGGTGTTATGTCAGGAGAGCAAGAAGGCCATTGTTCATATGGGCTATTTCTACCAATCCAACGTAATGGAAAATGTTCGTTCAACCACTCTCGAACCATCCAAGAATTATGAACGGAAGCTCCGTCTAGCTGAACGTACATCTCTTGTCGCACATTGAGGGGTAGATTTTCAATGATTTCCCATAATTCATTATCAAAAAAATTCAATAGTCGTTCAGCGTTAATGGTATTATTGAAGAAAAACGGTCCAATTATTCTGTCGCCTAAAATACCACACCATACAATAATTTTTTGAGAGTATTGGTCCTTACAGTTTATAACCCAGTGGGGATTTTGAGCAGATACTATTCCATTGGTAGTGAACATAGCCTCATCAGTAAACAAATTTTTTCTTAGGAAATTTCTATAATTTAAAAAAAATTCTTGGGTCCAATAGCAGTAATCTAATCGTTTATATTCGTCACCTTCTTTGCAAGAACTTTGGTTTAAAAGGTGTGATTTTATGACGAACGAGACAACTTCTGATTTTCTCTCTACTCAAATTTAATTGCTCAGACCTTTCACGCAAACTAATTTTGGGATTGGCACGAACTGAAGCTAAGATATTATCATCAACATGGTACCTTCGATTTCGATGTGGATTGTCAATAGCTGGACGATTCTTTAATACACTTCCCGTTTGAGTAAAAAGTTTATTCACGGAGGCTGCCGTTCCATGTCGATTACGATTTCGTTGAGGATGTCTTCTGTTGAATTCATGAGCAACTTGTCTGGTACTACGAGCACCATCACCAAATAACCTTATTATTTAAAAAAATTCTCGTAATTTAAGACGTTCAATGGGCATTTTGTCACTGTTTTTGACGCATTCACTTTCAAAATGACATTTGGTATAAATAGTTCATTTGTTTCCATGACACTCTAGCCCAAGTTGAAAACTGTTGGAACACAAAATATGAGATTTCTTCGAAACATTGAAAATTACGATTTTCCATAAAAAATTGGGCAAATGGTATTATTCTCAACCAATCATATTCAACAGAAAATTGAAAAATTCCTCAAAATTGGAGACAGGCTAGTTAAGGAGACTAAATTCGATTAACTTACATTTGATAAAATGATAATTTTCACTTTTAGTTATTTCAATACGTTTATTTCATTGATTTTGAATATTTTATCATTTCTGTACTGTTGAAATTTGGTATGTAGGGTCAAAATCAATTTCTAACCAACTTTTTCAATTAACTTTTTCCGGTATCTCCAACGCGAAGCAAAATATCGAGAATTTGTCTTTTTCGCGGGATCGCAGTAAGCTGGGTTAAAGGATGTCACTCAGGCTGAGTATTGCGAAAAGTGCGGCCCATGAAGGTCTGTACCAAAAATCAAATCTCTACTTTCAAAAATGACTAAAATACAGGGGTGTCTTCATCTTAAGTGTGTCACACTGTATATATATATATATATATATATATATATATATATATATATATATATATATATATATATATATATATATATATATATATATATATATATATATATATATATATATATATATGAATATATATATATATATTTATCAACTTTGAAAACTATCACACACAACACAAATCAACTAAGAGTTGGAAAATATTTTTAAGATATCCTCCGCACAATTTGAATTCGAATGCCGCCAAATCATTGTTAATGTTATTCGGCAATCGAAATGAAGAGCCTTGGTTGAGCAAAACTTCGCCAAATCAATTGATCGCTACATTATACCATTAACCGCTGATTGCAAAAACTTGGGGTGTTTGGTTTGATTCTGAGCTCAGATTCTCCAAACATATTCAAATGCTAGTAGTACCTCTTTTGGCACACTGAAACAATTATTTCCTCACAGGCACGTTCTTCCTCGACAAATTAAGGTTAAACTATGTGAAAGCTAAACATTTTCAAAATTGTCTTTTTGTGACCAACTTTACGGGTCTGCAATATTAAACAACTCTGATCTGAACAGGTTACAATTAATCCAAAACTCTTGTGCTCGTTTTTGCAGAGGTCTCAGAAAATACGATCGAATATCTAGTAGAATAACAGAATTGGGTTGGTTGAAAATAGATAAAATGTTCAATCTTCACACTCTCACTCTTAAGCATGAAATGATAAAAACGGAGAAGCCCCCATATATATATATATATATATATATATATATATATATATATATATATATATATATATATATGGTAAACTCAGGTTCCTAAAGCATAATTTTGTTAATACTAGTAAAAAAAACAGACTTTAGATATTCCCAAGTATCGCATCTCTGCATTTGTATATTTGATCGATTTCTTTTGTTTTTTTTTCAAATTGTTTGTCAAAAATTGATAAAGTTGAAAAACAGCTCTCAGTTGACACCTCACCATTTCATATTACATATGAATAAAGGCGAACAAACAAACAAGTTCATTAATCAAATTAATCACAAAAAACTAATGTACAACATATCTAAAGTCTCATGGGATGGGGTATATGAATCATTGAGTGTCGACTCTGCCACATAAACATTTATAAATACATTACAAGAAAACATAGAACAGCGTACAACAAAGATTAAAATTAAAGGTAACGAAAAAAAAAAACAATTAGGTAACCGAAACGTTAGTAAAGTCTGCCAATAAAAAAACAGCATGTATCTGCGGCTTAAAGCAAACCCTGGCAACATAGATCTCAAAAAAAACTATAAAAACTATAAAAATACGCTCAGCAAACTTATAAAGAAAACTATAACTGACTATTACAAATTGGGAAGAGTGAATCAAAGATGAATCAGGCAACATAGCAACTGATCCCAAAAAAATTGTAGAACGGTTCAATGACAACTATATCAATATTGGCAAAAACCTAGCAGCTAAAATTACTAGAAAAACTACTTTACGAATGAAAATATCTTCAATTATTCAATATTTTTGAGTCCAACATCTCCAAGTGAAATCATAAATATAATTGATGAGCTAAAAAAATAAAAAAGCTCCTGGCATGGACAACCTGAAATCAGAAGCCCTTAAACAAATTGCAGGTCCTATATCAAACTCCCTAACATATATATTCAACAAATCCATAGAAATAGGAATATATCCATCAAAATTAAAAACCCTTAAAAAAAACGGTGACAAAACCGAAATAACAAACTTCAGGCCCATTTCACCAATCACGAACCTTAGTTAAATATTCGAAAAAATCTTAAAAGCAAGTAATAAGTTATCTTAATAAAAATAACTACTTTGCAATTTGGTTTCAAAGAAGGCAAATCTACTCAGGACACCATACTTGAACTAACATCAGAAATCTACGAATCCCTGGATCAAAGTAAGCCATGCATGACTGTGTTCTTAGACCTCGCAAAAGCCTTTGAGACCTTAGAAAATATAGGAATAAGAAATGATTGCCTCAAGCTTTTCAGAACATATCTTGAAGAACGGAAACAATGTGTAAATATCAATGATAACATGAGTAGTTACAAGACCATAGAGTATGGTGTTCCACAGGGAACAGTTTCAGGACCGATTCTGTTCTCGATTTATATCAATGGATTATTTTCCTTGCCAACAAAGGGCAAAATAATTAGCTTCGCCGATGATATTGCAATATTTTATAAGGATGATGATTGAGATGAAGTCAGAAGCAATGCAGAGTCGGATCTTAATATTACAAGAGAGTGGTTTGATAGCAAACTTTAATCGATTAATTTCAAGAAATCCTTTTTCCCACCCTTCATTAACAGAAAATCATGCTTGCTACGTTTTTCCCAAATTGTGTTGTATAAGTATCGGCAACTCAAAAATATCCTAGATCTACAGCACAAATAAATTATCTATCACAGGCTAGTAGAGAGATATCCAAGCGACCTTCTTTACCAAGAATCGCAAATTCTTGATGTTAGACCATTGTTCTACAAAAATGTAAATATTCATCAACACCTAAATGAAAACAAGCTAATAGTACTTGCTTGACCATGACTATAATACTAGAGTAAAAAATCAATTTCTCCACCCAATTATATCCAAGACAATAGGGCAAAAGAGTTTCAACCATCTAGGCCCCAAACATTTCAATACTCTACCTCCCACTAAATTGAAAAATCTACCAGGTTATTCAAAAAGAAAGTGATTGGTCATATAAAATATATCTCACGAGCGAACATACATGAATTGTTTTACTGAAATGAAATTCGAATAGTTTTCCAATGTATATGTATTCTAATGTAGTAATAGCTGTAATATTATACTGTAATTTTGCTGTTCTTGTTTATTTCAACATGTATTTATGTATATTTTTAACTTAAATAGTTGTACTATTTCCACCTCTTATTCTGGAAATCTTAACCTGGTGTATAGACATCAAAGTCTACGAGAGTCCCTATCTACTTTGCAATCTATATGTAATATATATAATATAGAAATAATTTTTGAAATTAGTTTAGGAATGTACACATTATCCTCACAAACAGGTGTAAGCCTCTGCGAGATCTTTTTGTTGTTGTGTATTTTGATATATATTTTTTGCAACATGAACTTTAATTCTATTCTATTCTACAATAAGCTGGAGTTGTACTTTTTTATTAGACCTCAGAAAAATGATTTACTTTTATTTCCAGAAAATATGTCCCCGAACATCCCAGTATAATGTAGGAATATTCTTCTTGAATGAAGTCGATAATTTTTAGCACTTGAATTATAAATAGGAATCAATTATTGGCACACGTTTGATTCTCGTGATAAATGATAATTAATAATTTTCCCATCCTTAGTAGAATTTGATCCTTTCGCGAATCTCTGTCAATAACTCCTGCACTCGACAAAAATGTGTGTTGTGGTCTGCCAATTAATATTTAAATAATTGTCTGGGATACCAGACGTATTATTCATGTTTTGTTGTTGACAAATCGGTATCGGATAGACTTATCCTCGTGTAAGGAGTAAACACATGTAGGATTTTTATAGTTGATACGAAGTACCAAAATAAATTTCCTATGTTTATATTCTTCATTATTTGCTTCACAAAAATAGCTATAGATGCATCTAAATTTCTTTGTGTTGGATACAATTGAAAAACCCAATGGTACGGCGCGGCACGCGGAAAGATATATTTCAGGATTAATTGCAGACAAATGAAAAACTTTTTGAGATGTAGAATATGGATTACAAAACTTGATATTTCTATGAATGATATGCGACTAATCGAATCGATGAAAAGTAAAACTAGATTAAATTACGTAACATTTACCAGAGTAGACATAGGGAACATGGTTATTGATATTAGAAGTGATTATAAATAACTCTATATTTTTTCAAGCTTTTACTTAGTTTTTAACCGATGAAACCAAAAAGGAGGAGGTTCTCTGGTCGACGCGTATATTTTTTTTTATGTATGACCTCGCATAACTTTTTACTAGACGTCCGATTCCGATAATTATTTTTTCAGTGGATAGAGTGTACTTCGAAGTTGGTCCCATTTGAATTTAAAAGATGAAATCCACCTCTAAGGGTAGCAAAATGAAGAATATTGATCACTCACCCTCTGAATTCTGGTCCGTTAACCGATTATATCAAGCATAACTTTGTGCTGGGTTCTTCGATTTGGATGATTCTTCTTTCATTAGATAGGGTATACCTCGTAGTTGATCATATCTGGATTTCTAATGAAATTATCCACCCTTACGGGTAGAACAATAGGGGATAATTGGTTTTTCACTCGTGAACATTGGCACACAAATGTAGTTGACAATGACAGATCGCTATTGTCCTTATTTTTGTTCTCCTACATCCGTCACAATCATAATATTCTATGAGAGGATGAAATGATATACAAAGTAATGAAATAAACTAACCAGAACAACAAAAATAATTTATATTACAACAAATAGAAAAAGTAGATAATCATATTATTTAACTGGTAAACTTACCCACCTTTAAGTAAGTATTTTGGAAGTAATAAAAAAACAAGTAAATAGTAATTAGTAGATTTCAGCCACAAAAAATTGAAAAATAAAAACTTTTTAACAAAAAATTAAACCGACTAATTACGGAACTGAAAATTAAAAAATTAAATAAACCTTCTTAGTCTCAATAACTAAACTTATGTAAGTAACTAATTTTGAGTCGACGCCAAATGAACAATCAACGAAGATCATTGAATTACTTCAAAAAAATTATGAGAATGTCACCGCGCAACTCGATGCCATCATTTTACGCCTTACCTAATTCATTTGCTTGTTTTTTTGGCGCCGACTCAAAATTAGTTACTTACATTAGTTTAGGAGATTAGTTATTGAGACTAAAAAGGTTTATTTTATTTTTTTATTTTCAGTTCCGTATTTCGTCGGTTTAATTTTTTGTAATCACAAGCTTTTACTCAGTTTCACTTGTTAGTTCGTTAGGGTCAAATCTTGCAAGTGGATTTTGTTCGGTGACAATGCATTATGGAGTTTTTATTAGGGATAAAAACAAAATGGCGGCTCCAAGATGGCGGAGGAGATTTGTATTTATGGTCCGATACGATTCAAAATTGGGTTTATTATTGGATGAAATAGGGCTCATCACTAGATGGCGTTAGTCCGTTGGTACCCAAAAAAATCATATATCCATTGTCCGAGTGAGAACAAATTCAATATTTAACTTTTTTCCCTACTGTCTTTTGCACAAAACAAAACAGAACTATACTTTTGATCAGTTTCCCTGAGAGTTCAATAGGAGACTCTCACAAATTACATCCAAGTGTTTTTCAACAGACATTGACTGATTATTCAGGGTATATCTTCATGAGTTAACGTGATATGTATAAAGAGATGGTAAAGGCAACATTGTTGGAGAAATGTTAATAATGGGGTTCCACAAGAAACACTCCTAGGCCCCATTCTTTTTACAATTTAAATGGATAACCTACTCCAGTTGAACACAAAGCATACTATCCTAAGTTTTGCTGACGATACAGCGATTCTCTGGTTTCTCCGTTATCCCATTTTTCCGTTCGTTATCCCATTTTCCCGGAAAAATTTGCCACGGTCCAGCCGTTCTCAAGTTATGAGCTTATCAACATAAAAAGACATTAATTTTTAACCGACCACGCATAACTTTTTACTGAGACGTCCGATTCCGATAATTATTTTTTCAGTGTATAGGGTGTACTTCGAAATTGGTCCCATTCGAATTCAAAAGATGAAATCCACCCCTAAAGGTAGCAAAATGAAGGATTTTGATCACTCACCCTCTGAATTCTGGCCCGTTAACCGATTCTATCAGGCATAACTTTGTACTGGGTTGTCCGATTTGGATGATTCTTTTTTTATTAGATAGTGTATACCTCATAGTTGATCATATTCGGATTGAGATCCAATAATTCACTCCTATGGGTAGAAAAATAGGGTATGATTGATTTTTCACTTGTGAACATTGGCACACATATGTAGTTTACATTGACAGATTGTATTGTTATTATTTTTGTTCTTCTACATCCGTCACAATCCGTCTATGGAAGGATTGAATTATATACAAAGTGATTAAATAAACTAACCAGAACTATCAAAAATAATTTCCATTAAATAACAATAGATAATTGAAGTTGATAATCATATTATTTAACTGTTAATAGTTGAAGTAAGGTGGATAAGTAAGTATTTTGGAAGAAATACAAATTAAATAGGTAGTAATAGTAGATATCTGCCACAAAAAATTGAAAAATAATAACTTTTTAACAAAAAATTAAACCGATGAAAAACTGAAAAGCAAAAAATAAAATAAACCTCCTTAGTCTCAATAACTAAGCTCCTGAACTAATATAAGTAACTAATTTTGAGTCGACGCCAAACAAATAATCAACGTAGATCATTAAATCATTCCAAAAACATTATCAAAATGTCACCGCGCATGTCGATGCCATCATTTTACGCTTTACCTACTCATTTGCTTGTTCAAGATGGCGGCCCCAAGATGAAGGATGAGTTTTGTGATTATGGTCCAATTCGATTCAAAATTGTTATGTGGGGGTTTTCGGGGTGGGAGTTTATGAATTTTCTGTCAAAATTCATAAATTTCAGATGGCGGCCCCAAGATGGAGTACGAGTTTTCTGGTTATGGTCATAACTCATTCAAAATAGGTATGTGGGGGTTTTCAGTTTCGGAAATTATGAATTTTTTGTCAAAATCTCTCAATTCAAGATGGTGACTTCAGAATGTGTGCCGTGTACTAAAACGTATAGAATAAATTTAAGTCATCGCTGACAATGATTTAATTATTTTGTGTTGAATTATTTGGTTTCAGAAAGCTTGTCGCGCTAATTGTAATAAAATTAATACTTTGACAAGTTCTTACTTACCAACCATTCACTGTCCATGAAATTAATTGGTATATACTTTCATGAATACTTTGTAAAAATCGAATACTCCGACAGTTCCTTACTAATTTTAATAATAGTTATAATATTTATCTACATCAAAGGTACATTAAAAGAATACAATAAAAAGAAAATGCACAATGGTAAATAAGAACATACTACCCAACAAGGCAAGCCTTGGTAGTGGGAGTGAATACTAATATCTATAAGCAAGTATACTTAAGTGATATGTGATTACATATAGAATTATTTTCAAATTAGGACAGATTTTAAACCAAGAGTGAAAGCGATGTGAGGATAAGCAAATGTTAGATAATGCGAATAGTTGTATTTTAAATAATCATAGATCTGGTCGAGGTAGACAAATTACCAAAAGGCGGACATTGTGAACTGTGAAAATTGCCTACGTAGATCCAGATTCTCGATATCAGATTGGGTAATTGAATAAATATAAAATATAATATGAGTAAAATAATATATACAATACAATACAAAATATAAAAGTATTAAAAATAGCGTTGTTGTAAATATAAAATACAATAGTAAGATTATAGAAAATTAGTAGTAATCCATGGAGTAGTAATTTATATGTACAGTGCACAATGAATAATCTTTTGGTAATAATTTTTTGAATGTTTTTCATTTTTATTTTTTAATTATATATCAAACTGTAATATAAGTTTTTTATATCGATATATTGGTGGATGGCGATGCGTGATTGGTAAATCATCCATTCCTTTATTTTTTACTTGAATAAATGATGGGAATTGTATTGTTTCATTTCTTGAGGGAACAAACTATATACTTTTGGTCCCAAGTAGGCATACCTTCTTTGTAGGGTGTTTTTTTCGGGTCTTGGTATAACAGAGGAATTGTTTTTGTGACATGTGTTGTAGTTAAGATTTATGGCTATCAATGTATTTCTGTGCGCATGCTGCCTCACTACGGCTGATATGAAATATAATTGTCGAACGTCAAATAATTTCGTTTCCCGATATAATTCGTTAGTGGGGTGAGTATATGGTTTCTTGTACATTATCTTAATGGTCCACTTCTGTTTTTTTCCAGATTTGTTGCCGCTTCCCAGGCTAAAATTCCATAATTCAAGTGGGGTTCAACTAGGGCGTAATATAATATTCGAAGCTGATCAATTTTCAGAATATTCGATAAATATTTGAATTTTAATAATGTACTCCGTAGTTTTGTCAAAACAAAGGCGATATGGATGTTCCATTTCAAATTACAATCGATGAATACTCCCAAATATTTAATATGTCGGACCATCGATATCGTTTGGTTGTCATCTATATGAAGAGTGTCATATTCTGGTAGGTTCTTCGCGTATGAAGTGAAAGGTATGAAGTGAGTTTCGCCGATGTTCATTGTTAAAAGCCGGTTTTTAAACCACTCCTTAATTATTTTCAAATCTTTTCAGCTTTTTTTTTCAAAGATTGCCAATCCTCGTCTGCATGTTTAATTGCTGTATCGTCATAAAAACTCACAACATCTCGTTTTAATTCTAATTTCAGTAGATCATTAAGATGAATATTGAGGAGTATAGGCCCCAGGACTGTGCCTTGAGGAACGCCATATTTTATTACCATGTCTTCACTGATGCTATCTTTGGAGTCTTTGATGTAGATAGTTTTTCATCAGGTCGTATGGTTTTCCTCTGACTCCAATACCTTCCAATAGTTTTAGCAATATAATATCATAGGATGTCGAACGCTTTGGCGAGATCTATAAATATGGCCAATGTTGGTTTCGTTTTGTCGACATGTTTGCATATTCTGGATGTAACATATTCTATGGCGTCTTGAGTTGACCTGTTTTCTCTAAAGCCAAATTGATTTTCTGATAATACTCCATATTTTTTCAAATAGTTTGATGAACGCGTTTTCAGTAACATTTCGAAGATTTTGGCAAAATTAGATATCAAGGAGATTGCTTCCCTTTTTCTGCAGAGGTGTTATCACAAAGATCTTGAAAGCTGATGGAAATATACAAGTTTGTATAGACCAATTTATAATGTAGACCAGAGATTTAATTATGTATTCAGCTATTAGTTTTATGATTTCAGCGGTCACGATGTCAAGACCTGGTGCTTTTTTTTTAAATTTGGTAATATATCCATATATTTCATCATCATTTGTCTCTCCTGGGAAAAATGAGTTCATCGATTGATTTAGTACCTGTTGATGTATATTATTATTTTGTTTTATTGTTTCTGCCATTTCTTGACCTATACTGGAGAAAAAATCATTGAATTCGTCTGCCATGTGTTTGTTATCTGTGAGTACTCCACTGTTATTATCAGTTATTTTATTTATAACTTCATTTTTCTGTGTTTTCGCTGTAATTTACATTTACACACTTCCATAAATTAGAACTGCTTTTATTTTTTGAAATTTTGTCGTGATAATTTTGTTTTTGCTTGTTTGATTATATCAGTCAATTTGTTCCTGTATTTTTTCTAATTTTCAATATTTTCTCCTGTTGGGAATTTAATTTTCATGGCATATAACTCATGTTTATGGTTAACTGATTTCAAGAGCCGTCTGTCATCCACTTTTACATTTTAAGTTGAGAATTTTTTATTTTTATATCCGTTTTACATTTTTTTATACGTTTTTTCATTGTGTCTATAAATATATTGGTAGAAGTATTGATATCACTGCTCAGATACACTTTTGAGAATTTTTTTTTTTTTTTTATTAATTTCTTTGTTTTCTATTTCAGATGATTGTGGTCTGACAACTTGAGCAGAATGGTCTGTTATACTGGTTTGCAGAACGATTGGTATCATATCAATATAGTTTCTGTTATACTTGATAAACATATGATCTATACAGGTTTTGTATATAGGTCCCAGGACTGTTCCTTGTAGCACACCACAAGTAACTGTCCTTTTGCCACCCATTTTACCGTTTATCAGAACTTGCTGCTTTCGGTCAACTAGAAAATTTACGAAAAGTTTTAAAACGTTCACCCTAATACCAATTTTTTCTGATTCATCTAGCAAACGCCTATGCTTTAAATTATCGAAGGCCTTTGTTAGATCGAGAAATATACCCAGACATGGCTTGGTATCGTCCATTGCATTATATATTTTTTATGTTAAGACACTGTAACTCTACATCAGACTTACAAAAAATTTAGGGAATTTAGTCAAATTCGTATCAGACATTTTTTTACCTTTATTCCAAGGTGACGCCCATTTTCTACGGAAGGCATTATTTTTAAATAAAGATTTTCTTCTGTAGGGCGTCCAATAAGGACCATTTGGAAAACATGTCGAATATATTTTTGTAAAGTTTGAATTTCGGGGAATTTTGAAGAGACATCATTCTTATTTGAATAGTCGATATGTGTTTTGTTATAGCATGGATGTAAAAAAATCATAATATTTACACAACTCAACGATTTCGATAAGCAAGGCAATGAAAATACGAGCATAGGTAAAAACCTGTCTGACCTCAAACATGACCCATCCGAAGGAATCAAAATATTCTGGCACAAGAATCCCCACTTCCTGGATACTGGGACTCTTATCACTATATACTTTCTCTCATGTACTTCCTTTTAAAGCGTGATATAATACGTTATCATTAGACTTTTAACCCATATTCGTAAATAAAGTGGAAAGAATCTTCTTTAAATAAGCCAAGCCAGTTTCGAGACAGTCATTGCAACTAGAGATTCCTTGGTGGATTTTTCGAACAGTTTGACGTAGTAGAGTGCGTGAGTGAGTGATTTTAAATACTTAGCAATCATGGTTGTGTCCTTCAAGGTAGGAAATATTTATTCTTCCCCATAAAAGTTGAAAAATCGAGGATTTTTTCGCTGTGATGATATTCTTCACGTTGTCGTGGACATTGTTGTTTTTTCCAATTGCCGGGAAGTGATGAGAATCAGGAGAGCAGTTATCAATTTCCAATAACATCCCTTTCAGTGATAAATATACATATGAAGTGATAAATTGCGACTGTGAAAAATACATTGAAGGAAAAATTGTGGCATTTCAGGCAAATTATTGTATTAAAGAAAAAAAAAACATCTTCAAGCAGGATTCGAACCCACGACCTCTAGATCTCTAGTCGAACGCTCCATCAACTGAGCTACTGAAGACATAGGTTCCGTCTGCATATTTGTGATATCACTTTTTCCCATAATTCAATGTTAGTTGTTAGAAAGATCTCGAGTATTCATCACTGGCCATCATGACCAATTAACCTTTCACCCTAACATCACCAACGACGTGACGGTTTCAGTTGAGGTTCAGGAAGTCGATCTCCAACCACTGACAAGATTTTGGCAAATATGTATATATATATATATATATATATATATATAAATATATATATATATAATTGTTTTGATTCTGGAGATATTATTAAGTTATATAGGATTCTGATGGTAGGTTTATTAGTTATATTTCGAAAGTTATTTATAGAAGTTCATCATATGAGCTTTTCCTTATTGATTATTTAGAAGTTAGTTATAATGTATTAAAGTAATCATATAATAAATTACATTATGATGATTAAACTTCCTAATACTATTACAACTAACTTTTTTTTGCACCATTTGGTTATAATAACTTCTTAAATAATATCATGGGAAAAAAAATTACATTATGATGATTAAACTTCCTAATACTATTACAACTAACTTTTCAGAACATGTAAAAACTTAATAAATCCTGAAGAAGTCCCCGATCAGGGACGAAACGTTGCTATAAATGATTTGAAATATTAGATATATCTTACTCAGAATCCAATAACCCAAGAAAGCTCCGCCAAATATATATATATATATATATATATATACCAGGATTCAAGAACCACAATCTCCAGATATATATATATATATATATATATATATATATATATATATATGAAGTGGAAAATTGCGTCTGTGAAAAATACATGAAAGGAAAATCGGGATCTTTTCTACCTTCCTAACAACTAACATTGAATTATGGGAAAAAGCGATATCACAAATATACAGACGGAACCTATGTCTTCAATAGCTCAGTTAGTAGAGCGTTTGACTAGAGATCTAGAGGTCGTGGGGTCGAATCCTGCTTGAAGTTGCTTTTTTCTTTGATTTAATAATTTGTCTGAAATGCCACGATTTTTCCTGCCAGATAAATATACAATTCAAAGGGGTAATAAAACACAATTTTTCACTTCGATTGATGGTGGATTACAAAAACATATCAATTCTCATTTTCAATGGAAACTGGTGTGACTGAAGAATCTTTTGCACTGAGGGTTCATTGTCGCAGACGGGCTTTGTTTATCTAATTCTCATGGAAGATATTTCTTATACAGTGCGTTTATAAAGTGTGGAAACGCTCGATTATCTCACGAGTTAATTATTTTCGGAAATGAAGCTTGGACAAGTGGATTTTTAATTACAGTTTCCTCCATTTTTTAACAAAAAAAATAATTTTTACCCCCACTACCTTACAATATATAACGTCATCGATAATTTTTATTCGTGGAAAGTGTATATTTTTATATCAAAAATCAAAAGCACATATTTTTCTGTGTTCAACCATACGTCATATGTAATATTTCAAGTTACAGTATACTGAGTATAAACAGGAAACAGGTGCTCATATTTCTTAATATTTATTTCATCATTTATTTTGCAATTTGTCGTTTCTGGCAACATAACAAGTGGACGATGATAGAAACCCAATATCATCCAAAAGTAACTGTGTGTGCTGGGATTCTTAGGAATGCTATTATAGGACCACTTTTTTTGGCGGTACTGTGACAAGTGAAAAGTATTTAGGAATGTTGCAAACTGATGTAGTTCCGTATTTAACTGGAACATTTCCAGACACTGATCATCCTGGTCAAATGGAACTATGTAGTCCACATTATGCTCAAGTGGTTAGAGATTTTCTGAATGAAACCTTTCCCAATCGCTGGATTGGACGATGCGGTCACATTGAATGGCCTGCTAGGTACCCAGATTTAACTCCTATAGATTTAACTCCTACCAATTTGAAAGACCTTGAAGAGAAAATTCGAACTGAAATTCAACGAATTGTCAATTGTCGATGTTGTCAAACGTAACCCAAGAATTCATCAGATATTAGTTGACAATATCCCCAACCCAAGGAGCTCAATTGGAGCATTTGTTGTGAATGTGTTATTTGTTCATTTCTACTATGTAATGAAATAAATAAGAAATATGAGCACCCGTTTTCTTTATACTCGGTACACTGTAATAACTTAAAATGGTATGTGGTATGGTTGTACTCAGAAAAATACGGGCTTTTAATTTTTGATATAAAAATATACCACTTTCATTTAAAAAATTATCGATGACGTCATATCTTGTAAGGTAGTGAAAGTAAAGAATATTTTTTTGTCAAAATTTTTAGAAAACTCTAATTAAACCTGTCCGAGCTTTACTAACCGATCGTGACGATCGTGCGCAATCGACTAACCACCATCACAAATTGAGGAGCACAACACGAAAACATCAGTTGAGTTCGAATAAACGAGACATCACCTGAAGATGGCAAATGTAAATTTTCCGAAACGTCGTAAAATCGGACGTTTTCAGGACCAAGAACACAGAATGCGGACAGAAACCCGAGAAACTATTTCAACATATATATATATATATATATATATATATATATATATATATATATATATATATAAGTGTAGTAGTAAAACTAATAGTAGGGTCTGCAGCAATGTAAAAGAAAACTCTTTGAAGTTTTTCCAAGCTTTCGGAATCGTTTATTCCATCATCAGGGAGACTACAAATGGAAAAAATTGTGCATATAAGAACTGTAAAAAACAAATTATATGAGTACTTACATCTATCTTGAGGATGTTTACATATAAGTACATAATGGTATATAAGATACATTATTAATAGAAAATGACTTCTAGCTTTTGGATAATTAATTTCAAATTACATTCCTGAATGAAAAGACAAATTCTTGTACATAGAAACAACATTCAGATATTCATTCTCGGAACTGGCAGTGACTAATCTGACAATGACACTTCTCATCGTAGAACAATTCAAATTCAGTTTAGGTTAGAATCACCACGTTCAG
Organism: Gonioctena quinquepunctata; assembly: GCA_018342105.1. NCBI lineage: Eukaryota > Metazoa > Arthropoda > Insecta > Coleoptera > Chrysomelidae > Gonioctena > Gonioctena quinquepunctata. Next base: position 23,575 of record JAFIRS010004608.1, read on the forward strand.
AAACTCTGACTTCTTGGTGTTTTATGTCGAGTGAAAGTAAAAAAGAATAAATTTCACTCAGATGGTTTATATCTGTTTTTTTATTGATGGAGTCATTCTCTTGATAGATAAAAGCCATTTCTAAGAAAGACCTTTTTGAAAGATGTGATTCTCTTGCAAGAACAGTTGTTGAAAGGTAGTTCATTTGGTGGTCACAATCATTGACATGTTTAGCTAAAGCACATCTCTCAGGATGTAGTCTACTATCACTCTTATGAGAAATGATTCTATCCTTCAATAATCTTTTTGTTTGGCCAATATAATTCTTATCGCAATCATGACAAGGGATACTATAAATAACATTAGTAAGTGATAAAAGAGGAATTTTGTCTTTTACTTTTGAATATATTTGCCTTATTGTAGTGACTGTTCTATTTGCAATTTTGATGTTTTCAAAAGGTTTAAAAATTCTGGTCAGTTTAGGTGTTATTTCTTTTATATAAGGTAACGAAGCATAAAAAATTGAAACTTGATTCATATCAGTAACACGTTCATTATGAGAATTGTTATTTTGTCTTATGGTATTATCAACTTCTGTTAAGGATGTGCTAAATAATATTTTTTTAACTAAAGATGGTGGATAAGAATTTTGTAAGAAAAGTTCTTGAAGTTTGTTCAAATTTTTTTTTATGGAAAGATCTATCAGAAATTTTGAGTACTCTGTCTTTCATTTGTTTCAACAAATTCACTTTCACTCGACATAAAACACCAAGAAGTCAGAGTTTCTGAACGTGGTGATTCTAACCTAAACTGAATTTGAATTGTTCTACGATGAGAAGTGTCATTGTCAGATTAGTCACTGTCAGTTCCGAGAATGAATATCTGAATGTTGTTTCTATGTACAAGAATTTGTCTTTTCATTCAGGAATGTAATTTGAAATTAATTATCCAAAAGCTAGAAGTCATTTTCTATTAATAATGTATCTTATATACCATTATGTACTTATATGTAAACATCCTCAAGATAGATGTAAGTACTCATATAATTTGTTGTTTACAGTTCTTATATGCACAATTTTTTCCATTTGTAGTCTCCCTGATGATGGAATAAACGATTCCGAAAGCTTGGAAAAACTTCAAAGAGTTTTCTTTTACATTGCTGCAGACCCTACTATTAGTTTTACTCCTAACTAGTCAGCGACTACCCTCCTCAGTGTTGGGATTTTGGGACTATGGCTTTGTACTAAATCGCGGAACCAACATGTACCAGATTGTACTATATTTGGCGGGAAATTCAAAAGTTTGAATTTTATGAGCGGTAATTTTCTGGAAATACCTAGTTTTAAACTGTTTGAATTAAAACACAATTATGAGATCAAATTATTTTTATCAACAGAAAAATAAATAAAATACGAAAGTAAAATTAGAAATAATAACAGGAGATTGAACTAATAACATAACAAATACAAAGATCAACTCTGAGTTCAATATGGATAACCATGAGGAAATGAAAATACTATGATGCAGAAAAATAAATAGAAGAAAACATACTTCCAACAAAAAAATTACAAATAAGAAAGTATATGAATATCACAGAATAAAAACTAACTGGAAATGAAAAATAAACTCCAGTTAGGAAATATAGGAAAGAAGTGAAACACTGACACATGGCTTGAAATCAATAAGTAACATCATTTTCACCATCCGATAGTGTTAGGGTTTTGGGATTCAGTGCAAGCAAATGATCTGAAGGCACAAAATTGAAACAATTAGAGCTGCCTATCAAACTTTTGGTATGCATCAAAGCATCACATGTTCTTGTATTCAGCCTATTTCGGTTTTTTGTTTTTATCAGATCTATCTGTGAAAAAATCCTTTCTGCTGATGCAGATGAGTATGGCAAAGCAAAATACCTTGAACAAATTCATTCAAATTTGGATACATATAGTCTCCTGAACAATTTTGTGTATGAAGAACAATATTCCAATGTGCCATTAAAATTGAATATATATATATATATATATATATACATATATATAAATATATATATATATATATAAATATATATATATATATATATATATATATATATATATATATATATATATATATATATAATATATATATATATATATAAATATATATATATATATATATATATATATATATATATATATATATATATATATATATATAGGGAACCGCATTTTTATTGTTTGTTGCCTACTCCACTGAGAGAGTAGCTATCGAACAATCGAACGCTGTTCTTTGAGATCTTCAAAATGTACCAGAATATAGCCAATTATCGGTTTGTTGTACTAACGTATTTTTGCAATGCAAATGTACCAGATTTAGTACGATTGTACTTGCAATCCCATATATATATATATATATATATATATATATATATATATATATATATATCGAGAATGAGAGAAAATCTGTTACGAATCCAAAGAACCATCGTTCAGCTGAATTCAGTCAATCATCGGGACGGCTTGTGGTCTCTTTCAAATTCGCATCAGATTTCTCGTTGGTTCATAGCCTTAGGCCAATACAAACATGTGAATTGCATCAGATTATTGATAGTGACATCTATAATCTGTGCGGTGAAGCTTTGACCTAACATCGTGGAATTTTAAAATCACGAGATTTCGTGCACTTTAACAGGTCACTAATAAATTGTTAGAATTGTTAGAACTATTGATATCGTGGGTAGGCCTTTCTAACAATTTGTTAGTGACCTGTTAAAGTGCACGAAATCTCGTGATTTTAAAATTCCACGATGTTAGGTCAAAGCTTCACCGCACAGATTATAGATGTCACTATCAATAATCTGATGCAATTCACATGTTTGTATTGGCCTAAGGCTATGAACCAACGAGAAATCTGATGCGAATTTGAAAGAGACCACAAGCCGTCCTGATGATTGGGAAACCATGAAACAGGCTGTAGACGGATGGTGTGTCTTTTTGGATTCGTAACAGATTTCTCTCATTCTCGATATCGATGTTTGCGTTAAACGCATGAGAAGTACGACTATTGATATCGTGGGTAGGCCTTTCTAACAATTTGTTAGTGACCTGTTAAAGTGCACGAAATCTCGTGATTTTAAAATTCCACGATGTTAGGTCAAAGCTTCACCGCACAGATTATAGATGTCACTATCAATAATCTGATGCAATTCACATATATATATATATATATATATATATATGGAACCAGTAAATAGTGGGGTTCTGCAGCAAATAAAAGAGAACTCTTTAAAGGTTGTCCAAGCTTTCGGAAATTTTATTAATTATTTTCATCATCAGGGAGAATTTTGTGAGAATGATTATAGGTAAAGATGGTTGACAATTATGAAGGATGAATGATGATATAATACACTTTGAAATAACTAGTTAAGTATTAAAATAAGGATTATCACATTTTTATAGGTGAATGTCATTTCCCCATGAGGGAAGAAGTGTCAAGTAACAGGTTAGGAACTTCTGACAGGTAGTGGACATGACATCTGACCTGTCAACTACCTGTCAGAAGTTTCTAACCTGTCACTTGACACTTCTTCCTTCATGGGGAAATGACATTCACCTATAAAAATGTGATAATCCTTATTTTAATACTTATTTTGAACTGTATTATATCATCATTCATCCTTCATAATGTGTCAACCATCATATTTTAACACCATTATAATCATTCTCAACAAATATTCTCCCTGATGATGGAAATAATTGATAAAATTTCCGAAACCTTGGACAACCTTTGAAGAGTTCTCTTTTATTTGCTGCATAACCCCACTATTTACTGGTTCCATCCCTAACTAGTCAGCAACGACTACCCGTTCTATATATATATATATATATATATATATATATATATATATATATATATATTTTTCATTATCAGATCAAATATGTTCGTATCTGAAACCGATTAAAATAAACGAGGACTTTTATTGATATAGTGAAAATGACAAGTTTGAATTATTCATTGCCTTACCTAAAAAACTTTCTAGCATGCTGAAAAAGGTATATTTGAATTCAAATATCGAATCACTGTATGTAGTGAGTTCAAAATGCCTCATTCCATCAATTTTGCATTTCCTATTTCCCTATATAGGAATTGAATGCATTGATATTCAATTCTGACAGGACCAAGTGTAGTTTTATCGCAAAACAATATCTAACCTACTGGTGGTTTTATCATTGAAAATTGAAGAAATCTCATTGGTTCTCAGAATAGGCGTATATTAATCAGTATAAAACAGCGAGAAGGCGTTTTATCACTATAAAACTGATCGGGATGGTTCTCTGTTTCAAATTTCGGCCATTTGATTGGATAAAAAACAATGAGGGAAATAGTCGAGGGTAATATCATATGTGTCCGGTTTGCTGTCTTATTATCTGCAAATTGCACGAGTTAAATTTCCTAGAGGCAAAATGCTTGGAGAAAATTTCGAAAAGTTTGCTATAAAATCCTCTAGCACGAATGATATTCGATGACATTGTTTCCCGAATCACATTTGAAACTGGATAAAATTATATCATGGCATCTAGAGTCATACCAAGATACTTTCCTTTCATATCATAAGACATGGGTGTACCGTTGATGTTCAGAGAAAGAGGCAATTTTTTTATGTAAGTAAAATCTATGTGGACAGATTTCAGTTCTTTGGGTTCAATGTTCTATTGGTTGGTCCTCTCTACTACGGAATTGATGGCTGATTGTAATCTTCCTTGATCATGATCAGTGGCAAGGAGAGCAGTATCTACAGCAAACATAGCTATGGTGGTATCTTCTTGTATTGGCAGATCACTGATGTATAACGAGTGGATAATGGGGCCTAGGACACTTCCTTGAGGTGTCCCAGCTTTTATTTCTTTCAGTTAGGAATATTCCTCCTGCTTAACTCTGAATATATGAAGTTAGTATTCCTGCATAGTGCTTCGGGAGCCTTTTAAAACAATCATTTGGGCTGAATTTTATCAAAAGATTAGACAACATTCAGGAACAATGCAGAGCAATTCGATCCAGCATTGAAACTATTTTTAATGAGAAATTTGGAGAGGCCACAATAGGGTTCTGGGCCAAAAAGTTGACAAACAGAAACTGTTTTTACTTCCGACAAAGATATTGAAAATGAGCTGTCCTCGCAAAATATCAAACCAAGTTCATGTATTGACAATATTCCGAGAGCGTGATTTCGATAAAATGCGTTCTTCAACAAAACATTGCTTGGTTGTTGCTTTATCTGAAATTCCTAATAGAAATTCACTTAATTAAATATCTGATAATATTAATGATGTAGGAGTTAATGATGGAGTTCTGTTTATAATTAAAAACGGGCAAAGTTCTTTATTTCGTAATGAGAATGTGCAGGAGCTGATCTCGAAAAGGAACCAAAACAAATATCGGTAATGTTGCGTAGTCGAGAGGTTATGCGTTTCGTTTAAAAGTTCGCTTAAGAATAAAAGCTTTTTAAAGTCAAGCTTTTATTCAAATGCGCTGAAAAGTAAAAAATAATTGCTTTGGATGTGTGATGTAGGTTATTCCGTGAGTTATAGATTCTAAAGCTTGTCGCACATCCAAATTATTTTTTACTTTCCAGCGCATTTGAATAAAAGCTTGTCTTTAAAAAGTTTGTTTTCAATTAATTATTTTATTTTGTTCTTTCAAGCAAGTACGCCTTGATTTATGCATTTTTGTTAATGCATCGTCATTATGAGGTCTTTTCCGTATAAGTTCTGAGCTATCTAGTTCGTCAATGTGGAGGCCATCTAAAGATTAACTCGTCCGTCAACCTGGAGTTGCCATCTTCAATTAATCTCCGACCCCAAAAACCCCGACATACCAGTTTTGAATAGAAACGGTCCATTATCACAAAACTTGTATACCATCTTGGAGCCGCCATCTTGAATTTTGAATAAAAATTCCTAATCTCCGACCTCGAAAACCCCTACATACCAATTTTGAATAGAATCGGACCATAATCACAAAGATCGTCGGCCATTTTGGGGCCGCCATTTTGTTCTTTCTCTAACATAATGCTTTGTCACGGGAACTATGAACACCTGCCAAATTTCACGTTAATCGGGCAACCAGAAGTGGGTCAAATTTAACTTGGAAGATTTGATTACATACAGACAACGGGATAGGTGAAACTAAATAAAAGCTTGTAAAAATTCACCACATAATATATATTTTTTGTCATACCACTATTGGTAATTCGAAAACTGTGACTGTAACAAAGTTGGTTGAATCTGAAAGGATTTGCCCAAGCGACATCTCCAAATCGAAAAGTACCATGAACCGTTGTAGACGTTCCTTTTATTTGTGTTAGCGTCTCCATTTTCAGAAGTATGAGCATGTGTTTGGAGAATATTTTCTTCTGTTTTATATTTGCTTTGATTTGGTATGATTTGATTTCCAAAAGTACGTTTCCTTGTTTAAAGAACGAATTTAAGTAGTTTTCATCTTTCAGAGTTCAAATATATAGATCCCACCCGTGTGAATTCCTTTCACCTTTGTGTTAGTAGCAATTTGAATTAAATTCGTTGAAAAAAGAAATTGAAAATGCATTGAAACTTTTAACTCGATTATTTTGTCCATCTGTTTACAAAAAAATCATATCGACTTGACACAAAGTTTCTTTTATATAAAAAAAAGTTGAGAGGTGTCAAGGGACACCCGGATGGAACGAAGTTTCTTTCGATTAATTAGTGAAGGAATTGTAGTAATTTTTTTTTTTAAGTTATAATAATATTTTTTATTATTAACAAATATAATGTAATATAAACATAATCAGTAGGCTCAATTTTAGTACATACGCATTGATATTGTAATATTAAAATATAATTTGCTTTAAAATTTATTAAAGTTATGACGCGTACACTTGCTAAACACACAATAATGGAGAGATTATAACGCGTATGACTTGGTTAGCACAATAGTAAAGAGAGGTTATAATGTGTACTTGCTAAAAATATATAAGCATTTATTATTTCCTGTATAAAATCTCTACTTACCTAACTCCATCAGCAATATTCGGAACTTGTGCAGAAACACTGTCAGGATTCATTATTGTTATTATTTTTTATTATTTATTATGTACAAATAACCTGTATACACTCAACAAAAATAATCGTCGCGACACCACACTGTTCAATGCGAAATAGAAAGACGAAACGAAAATAACTGGCTTGCTTTCTATAAGAGAGAGAGAGAGAGAGAGACAGACAGAGAAACATGCGCACGTCGCACGGCTAACAACTACAGCAAAAAGTGTCGTTACAACTTTTGGTCTTAATTTATTCCGTCTAGCCCCCTTTCGCAACGCGCGATAAGGAACTTCGTTCCAAAAACAAGTTTTCATAATCACAAAAAAGGGGAAAATATCTTGAACAAAAAAATTGGAGTGAAATTTAAATTGTTATCAAAACTAGTTTTTGAGATTAGCACTCTGAAGATTTACCCCTAAAAGTTTGTAACTCCATTTTTGACACATCCCATATTATACCATATATCATTTGGATATTTTTTTTGCAGAAATCTATTAAATTACTGGTTATCTTCCTCTTCATAGTCAATGAAATTGTGGCAAGACCAGGAGCAGAGTGGGTGCAAGACATCGTATGTGATGGAGAAAATGTAAGTATTTACATTTTTTTAGAAATGCGATAATGTTTTTTCTAAGAATAATAACCTCTCACGACGGAAAAAAAATCAACCAAGAATTAGTATAGAAATGTAAAAAAGCTATTTTGTTCTGCACAATGAATTCTGTAAATTATTTTTCCCCCTAACCAAAAAAAAATTAAGCCTATTATATGCAAGGTAATCCATCCTTGATTCTCAGTTTTTAATACTAGTACTATTAATCAATATGCCGTTGATGAAAAGATATCAACTAGTTGTATTAAAATGAAGTATCGTCATTTCTCCGAAATAAGGTCAAACGCATCATCAAAACAAATTCAAAGGTACCTGGTATATAGAGAATAGCAAATAAAAGATAACCGTCAACGACGTATGTCCTCACGTGTATACCCGTATCGGATCGCTCATCTCCACAGGCAGCCCCTCTCGAGCGGCATTTCCAATCGATTCAATAGTTAAGCCGACACCATATTTTAGTATCGTGCCTCATGTCACTTCCACAATGACGAATCTAACGACACCTCATATGTTAAAATTCATCAAGCCATTGAGACTACAGGGCGTGCCACAGAAATGGACACATAGTGTATCCATTCATAGTTCAATCAATCCATCAATCAATCAAATTTATCAATCCGTGAACCAAGTACATGGTATAGGAGATGTCGAACATATATGTGAAATGTATACAGAGTGGGCCATTGAAAACGAAACAGCGGCTCTGCAGGTCAGCAGAACCGAATTATATAAAAACGCTGGAACACGTCAACTACATTTTCGAGGGGGACATCGTTTGCGATGAAATTCACCAGAAATACATTCCATCCCTCGGAGCTGTGACCGCCACCCCTAAATTTTTAAATGGCAACATATGGCAAGTGATACCTCATTTGGAAGGTATTTTCCTTCTCAATGTCAACCAACAACAATAAATTAATTCTATCGATTCGTTTTCGAGATATAGGAACTTGAAGTTGGGAAATCACTTTTTATTCACTCAATCAATAAAAATAACATCTAACAATGCAACTGTTCCAAGATAATTATCATTGTCAAGGAATTGAATGATCTAACTGTTTACCAACAAATAACATGCAATTCCGTTTCAAATTTTTATTTCATCGTCATTTACTTGATCGAAAAAAAATTAAGGTTCTTAAGAATCGATAAAAAGACGTTTTCTCGAATTCGACTCAAATGAGAGTACAACAAAAACATTTATGAGATAATTTTTTTCGCCCAATCGCAATTGTGGACGTCTATCAGTGTCAAACTGATCTTTGATTGAACGACATTAGAGTGAATTACTTGACTAAAGCTGTTGAATATCTTTCCGCAATAATGGTGTATACGATCGCGGAAAGAGTTGAAATAATAACATTTTTTATTAAGAATGATGAGTGCGGTAACCGTACAGCTAATTTGTTCAATGAAACGCATCCAGATAAACTTGTTGCTTGAAAATACGTTCTACAATTAGTGCAAAAATTCTGTCAAATCAGTAGCTAACAAGAAACGAGACCCAGAACATGAATTTCCGTTGAGAAATGAAGCTGTTGATGTTGCACTTTTAGGACAAGTTCATGCAGACCCAACATTGAGCACAAGGAAATTGGCTAGTGTTACCAATATCAGTAGAACCAGTATCCGCCGAATCCTGAAATATCATAAATTCCACCCCTACAAAATTCATTTGGTACACCAATTGAATGAAGATGATTTTGATAGGCGACAGGAATTTTGTGAAATTATGACTACGAGAATAGATGATGGTGAGAATTTCCTTTTCAACATCTGCTTTTCTGATGAGTCTACATTCTTTTTGAATTCGACTGTGAATCGTCATAATTGTCGTTATTGGTAAGATGCCAATCCACATGTTTTCCACGAAGTCCATACTCAAACTCTCCAAAAACTCAATGTCTGGGCCGGTATTTTTGGGGACCGTTTAATTGGACCAGTATTTCTCGACGGTAACCTGACAGGAAAGACTTATTTGGAATTATTGAATGAATTTTTATTTTTTTTTATTTTAACAAAAATGACCCCGCATCAACTGCTAAGAATTATTAGCAGGGGAAAAAACACAAGTTGATAAGAAATCAGATTTTACAATATATATTAATGCTTTTAGGAGCTTCAGCACTTTCTGTAGATCGTTGTTGAGGATAGATTTGATGTTGTCTCCTAGGTTGTTTGAACTTCTTTCTTCGTTGTATAATGGGCATTCCACCAGAATGTGTTTAACTGTGATTTGTGTGGCACAGTTGTGACAGATGGGGCATGGATCCGTATTCTTTATATGTTGGTGAGTTAGGAGCGTATGTCCTAACGACTTGGTCTCTCCTTCGCGTGGGTAATGATAACTTTTTGTTGACTTTTTCATTGGTTTCTCGGAGTTTGGATGTTGCTTGAGTCCAAGTGGATTGAATGAATTTGTTTATCCACAATTAGTAGACATCATTGAAAATGACGATCGTTACCATGGAGACCACTTTATATTTAAGACGGGGGCACCTCCACATTATGCACAGCCTGTTAGGGCGTTTTTGGATAGAATTTTTCCTGGAAGTTGGATTGGAAGAAGAGGCTCTATAGAGTGGTCAGCCAGATCTCCAGATTCAACCCCACTCGACTTTTTCCTGAGGGGTCACTTGAAAAACAAAATCTTTGCAACCGAACCAGAATCTCTGGAAGATTTACGAAGGAGAATTATTGAAGAATGCCGTGGAATAACGCCGGAAATGCTACGAAATGTGAGGTTTCGTTTTGAACAGAACCTGTACTATTGTATGGAAATGGGTGGTAGACAGTTTGATCATTCAGTTCATTGACAATAATAATTATTGCGACAGTTGCTTCATCAGATATGGTTTTTATTGATTGAGTAAATAAAAAGTTATTTCCCAACTTCAAGTTCCTATATCTCGAAAACGAATCAATAGAATTAATTTATTTTTGTTGTTTGATATCCAGAAGGAAAATACCTTTTAAATGAGGTATCACTTGCCATATGTTGCCATTTAAAAATTTAGGGGTGGCCGTCACGCTCCGAGGGATGGAATGTATTTCGGGTGAATTCCATCGCGAACGATGTCTCCCTCGAAAATATAGTTGACGTGTCCGAGCGTTTTTATATAATTTGGTTCTGATGACCTACAGAGCCGCTGTTTCGTTTTCAATGACCCACTATAAATGAAGGTATAAATATAAATAAACAGTAGAAATAAACATATATCAAATGGTAAATATAGAAGAAAGGTATGGAAATATAAATATAAATATATGAGGACAAAATTAATATATGCTCAGTTACAAGTGGACATATACATGTTGTCGGCAATTTAAGAAGGGAACTCGGGAACGGTAAAAGATAGAGCAATTCTGCGAACTCTAATCGATTCAGAATAGCCGAATTAGTCTAGAAACGAAATTTCGTTTCGATATGTTTTTTTTTTTGAAAAGTTAAATTTTCGAACAGCGCCTAGACACCTAAATATCTTCGGAAAACCAAAGTCACTTTTTTGTATTCAGCGGAGTTTTTTACGTCAGAAAAAGTTATATTTCGGAAAGCCTCTTTCTCATTTCGTTTTTAAATCGTCAACATCCATAGGGACGTCATCGAAAATGCGTTCTATCATGCTGCTACCATGCAGACTTCTCTTCGAAAAATCGTAAATAAATCAGAGACGCAGATATCAATGCGAAATTCCATATCCCTGTAGAAAAAAAAATTTCCTTTTGAATGGCGAGAAGCACGATGGAATCGGATTACGGAAAATATTTTTGTACCGCTCCAAAGTGAAAACAAATATTTTTGCAGGGGCACCGGTGCAGACTTCTATTCGAAGTATTTCAAAAAGATCAGGGACAGAGCGATCGGTGTAAAATTCTGGAAACTTATGCAAAAAAACTGAAAAAAAAACTATTTTGGTGTTGTTTTTTTTTTCACACTCGGGAACGCTAAAAGATAGAGCAATTCTGCGAACTCCAATCGATTCACAATGGCCGAATGAATTCAGAAACGGAATTTCGTTTCGATAGGGAAAAAAATTTGAAAAGGCAAATTTTCGAACAGGGCTCTTCGAAAAACCAAAGTGGTCATATCGATCTCCGGTTCGAACCAAAATGTGGGAAATGCCGCGTGGATTCTGAAAATATAGCATATGTGGTATCTCGAACCAACAGATTCACCGTGAATCCCGAAAAATCGAGATAACTCCGAGAGAAATCATAGATGGCGTACTGCTCGACTTTGACATATGTCTATACGTGAAAAACTCCGCTGCATCCAAAAAAGTGACCATCTTGTCGATAGGACATGAAATGAAGAAGCTATTACCATCTTTGCTGCCAGAGCACCGACGTCTGAGACTTTGCGACATCATAGCTCGGAAATGTCGATTTTTTATTTCAGTTTTCCACTTAAAAAAAAATTAAAATCCCCCACTACCTTACAAGATATGATATGATAAATTGAAATTCAGAACCTATGTACATACAATCAGAGAACTTCTAACACCACCTCCTTTCAAAACTGAATTTTTCAAACGCTTCTACAGTTAACAAAGTTGGAATGTATACAATAATTATATTCCTGCCACTTTGAAAACCCTAAAATTGTCAAAATTCAGAGCCAGTCTAAAACATAACCTGAGTGAAAACCAGACCTGAACAATTTCGAAAGGCCTCAGTTTGAAAAAATAAACTTGACAATACATGAGTTGTATCGCATATGCCACAGTGCAATTGTAAGTTTGACAGCGGCAAAAGTTAGCTGCAACTTTTACAGCGACAAATGCACTAGTGGTTTTTTCACTTATTCATTTGTTTATCAATTATCGCGGTGTTGGTTGCCAAAATAAATAAAGTTTGCATTGATACGTTTCTAAATTCCTTATTCATTAAATTACACTTGATGTTTGTATTGATATCGGGTGAATTTGTGTTGTTCAAATTCTAAACTGTTTCCTTTAGCAATTTGACTCGAAAAACTGTCAACCTAAAATATAGTTGACAGTTTTTCTCGTCTAATTGCTAGGCAAAAGTTTCTCATTAAACAACCCAAATTTACCCGATATAACATAAAATCAAACCGACGAAATACGGAACTGAAAAGTGAAAAATAAAATAAACCTTTTTGAAAAGGGAAACATTCTCAATTGAATATTGATAGAACTATTTTTCTGTGAATTGAAAAATCCACGATTAAAATGTTTATATTTTCAACAAATCACAATAAACCTTCTTAGTCTCAGTAACTAAGCTCCTAAACTAATGCAAGTAACTAATTTTGAGTCGGCGCCAAATGAACAATCAACGAAGATCATTAAATTACTTCAAAAAAATTATCAGAATGTCAACTCGATGCCATCATTTTACGCCTTACCTAATTCATTTGCTTGTTCGTTTGGCGCCGACTCAAAATTAGTTACTTACATTAGTTTAGGAGCTTAGTTATTGAGAAGGTTTATTTTATTTTTTACTTTCCAGTTCCGTATTTCGTCGGTTTAATTTTTTGTTAAAAAGTTTTTATTTTTCAATTTTTTGTGGCTGAAATCTACTAATTACCACCTACTTGTTTTTTTATTGCTTCCAAAATTCTTACTTACCCAGTTGAATAATATGATTATCTACTTTTACTATTTGCTGTAAAATTATTTTATTGTTCTTGGTTTAGTTTATTTCATTACTTTGTAAATCATTCCATCCTCTCATAGAATATAATAATTGTGACGGATGTAGAAGAACAAAAATAATGACAGTAGCGATCTGTCATTGTCAACTATATATGTGTGTGCCAATGATCACAAGTGAAAAATCATTTAACCCCTATTTTTCTACCCGTAAGGGTGGATAATTTTATTCGAAATCCAAATATGAGGTATACCTATCTATAAAGAATCATCGAAATCGAAGAACCCAGTACAAAGTTATGCCTGAATCGGTTAACGGACCAGAATTCAGAGGGTGAGTGATCAATGTCCTTCATTTTGCAACCCTTAGGGGTGGATTTCATCTTTTGAATTCAAATGGGACCACCTTCGAAGTACACCCTATCTACTGTAAAAAGAATTATCGGAATCGGACGTCTCAGTAAAAAGTTATGGTGATCATACATAAAAAAAAAAAAAAATATATATACGCGTCGATAGAGAACTCCTCCTTTTTGGTTTCGTCGGTTAAAAATACAAACCTCTCGTGCAATTATGAGTGAAAATTACAAAAGAATAATAGAATGTTATTTAGTTCCAATCTGATGCTTAAGACCTTTGAAGGTTGAGTGGGAAGAACAAGTCAGTAGTAAGTTTAACCTTTAACTTCGCCTTTTATTTTCAGTTTTATAGTACCTATAGACCAAAAATGTTTGCCAATATTGTATTGTACTGAAAATAATAAAGCGTTTATTATTATTAATAATTATAATTAAAGTAGTTTTTTAAAATTCAACCCCAATGGGTGCACAATGGGGGTTGAAAGTTTGTATAGGAGGTCTTTGTTACAAATGAAGAAATACGTGTTTTAGTTTTTTTAGAAATTCAACCCCTAAAGGTGTGAAAAGGGGGAGTGAAAATTTGTATGGGGATTCCGTTATTTTTAGTTTAGAATGAAGGAAATTGGTGTTTTGGCTCCCTTTTTACAAATAAATAAATCAGGTTTACTCAGTTGAAAATTCCGTCTCTAAATGGGTGAAAAGGGGTTAGTTAATTATAATAGTCACAAAGCATTACTTTCGCTGTCTAATCAATTATGTCATTCAAACGAGATGACGAGATAACGGAAAACGGAAAACCGAGAAACGGGATACGGGAATTGGGATAACGGGAAGCTGGCAAAGCCACAGGCATAAGCTAGATGGTACAACACCAAGGAAAACATAGGAAAAAATACACGTTTCACGAGAGTGAAATCCCGGGTACCAGCTAGTTGAGTATAGCTGTTTGTTCGGAAGTTTAAAAAACAATGTAAATTAACTTTCTTCCCCTTATCACCCCTTATCACCCCTTATCATCCCTTATCACCCCTTTAGGGATGGAATATCAACAATTCCAGTTTAAGGTTTATACGAAAATAATGATGCTTTTTTTGTTTTGCAACGAAAATAAGTCCCATTCTTCCTGACATTCGATTAATTAATAAATACATCCTGAAATCTACCTTTCCGACTGGTAGCACAATTTTTTGTTTTAATGTCTTGATGGTTCAAAGCAAGTTTTTGGGAAGTTGTTTTCGTCTTTCGAATGAGAAAAACGTCACTAAAATTGAATGAAACATTTTGCCGACTCCCATATTATTTTTATCATCAATTTCTAGATCACCAAACGGGTAATCTGCCAAAGATGTGCCAAACAAACAAAATCGCCGATAGTGTATCCAATGTGCTGCAACGAGGAAGACGATGTCTTCAACTGGTGTGCTAATTATACAAGTTAATTTTCGAAACGTGCTTTGTTCGCCTAGGAGAGATGAGTTTTCAATTGGAAAGTGATATAAGTGATGGGTGCGAGATTGAGAAAGTGATATTGCTTGTCATATTAGGAAACTGTTGAGGTCAACGAGTTCATGCAGCTACTCTGATATTTTGTGATATATTTAAGTAAGTGAAATTAACACGAGTGATTTTTATCTGAAGGTTAATATGAATCAAATTATTTTCGATAAGATATTCTGTTCAAATTTGCCTTCAATTTATTTTGTATGAAAGCATCCTGTGTGCGAAGAAGTAGTTATTAGACAGGGTGTAACTGAATAAGTGTAAAACATTTAAGGAGGTGATTCCTCATCGAAAAAAAGATAGGATCTTTCATATAAAGAAACTTCATTGGAGCATCCCTTGTTAAGATACAGCCCCTTAAAGGGGGTACATAAAATTTGTATAACAATTTTTTTCACAAGCACTGAAAAAGTTACAATATTGAAATTAACCTGACGTTTTGTACTACCAAAAAGACACTTAGCCAGTAATTTATTTGGTTTACTCCATGGTTGTAAGGGGTGAAAAACGCAACCCCTAAAATTTATTTCCAATGTAACTTTTTGTCTTATTATTTGTTTACCATTTAAAAATTTATTTCCGATAGCCTGTTTCATTCTAAACAAAAAATGTCTCTTGGGTTTTTTGCCCAAAATAAACCAGTAAGCAGCAAAACATTATTTTACGAACAACTACAGAGATACATCGTCATAAATGCGAAAATACGAAACTAATCTATCTAGTAGGTCGCTATTAGCGATAGTGACAATTAAATTGGTATGACGCTGTCAGTTTGGGAATTTTCGAAATTGAATTAATACTAATTGTGTGTTGTTGTTCTGTTCTTAATTTGTTACTTTAATAATTCACTTGTTAATAAAATGGCATACACAAATGAGGAAATGGCTGATATGCATTACGTTTACGGTCTGTCGCAGGGAATGGGTTAGAAGCTTCTAGAAGATATGCTGAAATCTATACTCAACAGCAGCATCCTTCAACATAGAATATTTGCTCGACTTCATCAACGATTACGAGAATATGGTCCATTCGACAAAAGAACGCAGGATTGTGGTCGCCATCGAAAATACGAACACCACAGCTTGAGGAAGCAGTACTTAATTTGATTGAAGAACAACCTACTACCAGTACTAGAAAGATTGCTTTCCAGCTAAATGTTGATCATATGACGGTATTTCGAATTTTAAAGGAACAACTCTTATACCCTTACCATCTGCAACGAGTACAGGCACTGTTACCGCGAGACTTTCCGAACCGTCTTGAATTTTGCAATTGGATGCTGGAAATGATTAGAAGAAATTGTGACTTTCTGAAGACGATAGAACTCACAGACGAATGTAGTTTTTCTCGGACAAGATTATTAATTTTCATAATTACCACATATGGGCTGATGAAAACCCTCACGCTATTGTCGAAACTAGCCATCAAGAACAGTTTTCTCTTAACGTGTGGCTCGGAGTTATTGGGGATGATTTAATATGGCCTCATTTTCTACCTCCTCGATTAAATGGATAGGCATACGTTCAATTTTTAAGAGAAGTGCATCCAGTACTGCTGGAGGAAGTTCCTTTGGGCGTCAGAAGGGATATGTTTTATGTCATGATGGGGCTCCCGCCCATTTTAGTCAAGTAGCACGTCAGCATTTAACTGAAACATATGCAAATCAGTGGATAGGTCGAGGAGGACCACATAAATGGCCCGCTCGATCCCCGGATCTCAATCCTCTCGATTTCTCTATTTGGGGCCATTCACAGCATTTGGTATATCGTACTCCTGTTCGCGATGTAGAGGACTTAAGAAACCGCATCATCGATGCGTGCAGGGTAATCAGAGAGACTCCAGGAATATTTGAGCGAATACGTGGCTCAATGCGCCGACGTCTAGACGCATGCGTAATGTTTGAAGGTAGACATATTGAACATTCACTATGATTTCTACATGTTGTGTGTTTTGTTATTAATAACTTAGTTTTGTTTATTACCCTTTAATCGTTTAATGCAGGTACTAACTACAAAATAACAATAAATCCAGTTCGCATTTATGACGATGTATCTCTGTAGTTGTTCGTAAAATAATGTTTTGCTGCTTACTGGTTTATTTTGGGCAAAATACCCAAGAGACATTTTCTGTTTAGAATGAATCAGGCTATCGGAAATAAATTTTAAATGGTAAACAAATAATAAGACAAAAGTTACATTGAAATAAATTTTAGGGTTGCGTTTTTCACCCCTTACAACCATGGGTAAACCAAATAAATTACTGCTAAGTGTCTTTTGGTAGTACAAAACGTCAGGTTAATTTCAATATTGTAACTTTTTCAGTGCTTGTGAAAAAATTGTTATACAAATTTTATGTACCCCCTTTAAGGGGCTGTATCTTAACAAGGGATGCTCCAATGAAGTTTCTTTATATGAAAGATCCTATCTTTTTTTCGATGAGGAATCACCTCCTTAAATGTTTTACACTTATTCAGTTACACCCTGTATAATTATTGAGTATTTTTATATTTTGATAAACAAGGGAATTCTACAGAAACGTATTATTTTTGTACTCGACAGCCTCTTTTGTACTTTTTATGTATTTTCGGCTATGAAAATGATACCTTCGAATCAAAGGAAATATTACCCAATTTATATAAATTGTTTTGTCTATCGATACTGGATTGTAATTCTGTTCGAGATTGCACAATATTTTTAATGAATCAATGTAAAAATATGTTGACCCACTGTATCGAATAAGTCAATATATTCTCGTGGCTGTGAATTATGTGTATATGTTGAGAAAAAATGCAGGCGTTTAATTCTCGATTGCAAAATTCTTTTGATTTTTGTGTGAATGTGTTGAATCATCGTTTTATGATCTCAAGTTATTTATATTATGTGTTCATTTGTGATTTTTGTAGAAAATAAATCTTTGAAGCACATTTCTGTTTTGATACCGTACCGTCAAAGTGAGTTCAATCACCTTGCTCTGTAATACGAATCACTGAGAAGTGTAGTCTATGTTGGAAAGGGAAACATTCTCAATTGATTATTGAATAGAAATATTTTTCAATTCACAGAAAAATCTGTTCCCTTTTCAACATGGAAGATAGTGACTGAAATTTATTTTCAGTCGCAGATGATACCACATCTGAGTTTATGAACGCACTGTTCATGTTCCAATCTAGGAACGAAAAAATTCAGATATCAATCAGATAAATGAATAAACAATAATCCGTATTTTTTTTTCCGAAATTTCTCAA
Source organism: Gonioctena quinquepunctata (assembly GCA_018342105.1). Lineage (NCBI taxonomy): Eukaryota > Metazoa > Arthropoda > Insecta > Coleoptera > Chrysomelidae > Gonioctena > Gonioctena quinquepunctata. The sequence goes on from JAFIRS010004608.1 coordinate 41,952, forward strand.
TTACTTATGCTTTTTTTATTAGGTAATTTTCACAATTTGTAAATCAACATAAAAACCTTTGTAATTTTAAAATTTTAAAAACTGGATCCCCGATTGAAAAATATAAAACCAAGTAGAGCTATGAACATTTGTTTACTGTGTCGATTGTTTTATTTTATAATCAATGAAAACTATATATATATATATATTTATATATATATATTTATATATATATATTTATATATATATATATATATATATATGAAAAGCATCAAATTATAGCTAGTGACACCTATAATCTGTGCGGTGAAGCTTAGACCTAATATCGTGGAATTTTAATGGCATGAAATTTCGTGCACATTGACAGGTCACCAACAGATGTCAGCATATGCCAACCCACGACATGAATAGTCGTACTCCTAGTGCGTTCAGAGTAACGCAAAACAAATAACTAGATAAAGAGAAATTTGTTACGAATCCAACATCGTAATAAAAAAATTACCTCCCCACACGTTAACAGACCATCTATTCTGGTGATCCAGAGTGCAGAAAAATGAGGATTCACATCACTATAATAATGGAAGTTGTGTCTGTTCACTAAGCCATTGTTATGAAAAGTAGATTCATCAGAAAATAAAATGGAATCCAAAAAATGTTCATCCTCACTAAACTTGTCCAGAACCATAGACAAACTCAATTTGTCGATGGAAGCTATTCATAATTCCTGTGCATCTGAATACGGTACGGGTGAAATTTGTATTTTATTACCTAGAAATGCTCAGTCTGCTTATCCTGTATCTTTCTCGATCTTTACGTTGACTCGTATGAGGGTTTTATATGATTGATCCATAATAAGAAATTCATTTTCCTCATTTCCAATGATAGGTTTGGTCATTTGCTTTTCATAGCTACACTTCCAGTCCTACGCAATTGATGAAACGTTTGAAAACCAACTTGTTTGGATGATTCCGGTCTGATATTTTGGCATACACCCTCGACGCCAAAAGGCAATTTCTAAACACTCACCAATCAGCTAAAATCATATCTATCCGCTCTTGAATGGGATAAGTTTTCATTTTCGACGCTAATAATTCAGTGAATGTTTTGAATAACGTAAAACACAATAACTGCCAATAAGACTTCTTTCAACAAGTTGAATAAATGTCGTCTCAAAGCAATCTTGATTCAAAGAATGCATTGAAATAAGAACTTCTATTTGAAAAAGCCAATATCTGAAAAACTATTTGGGTTAGGTAGAGAAAACTCCAATATGAAATGAAAGATAATTGAATTTTTTATTGTTCAGACCAAAAAAATACAGGGTGTTCTATTTGAAACAACAAAGTTATCTTTGTCCGATTATAAAAAAGTGACAATTATTTTTGAACATTCTGTATAATATTGAAGAACGGGTTTTATCGAAATCAATAGCTCAAAACCTCTTTCATGCTCGGTCAGAATTCGAAGGGATGATTTCTATACATTTCGATGTTATTTAGTTTCCAATTGTACCTAGCATTTTCATAAAAAAATCAATAACTCGAGAACGGTTATAGTTAGGTACATAGTACCTTCTATGAAATCATATTATTTTTTCTTGACCTATTCAAAAGTGTAACGAAATTCAGGGTGTTTCTTAAAAAAACACAACTTTGATATGTCACACTGTTTTGAGCCTCCCTGTAGACTTCAATATAATTTCCTTTTGCAGCCTAATCAATATACATATGATGAAATGGAGAAATTCCCAAAAAGTGCCCCACCCTGTATAATTATTATCAATTGTGGTGGTGCAATTCGTCTATTCTCCAAATTTCGTTTGCGATATTATTTTTGGCATTTGAATAATTTTTAATGTAATCTTCTGCTACGGTGGACGATTTCAAACCGCCATATTGTTTTAGGGTAAATAAATCTGCTCCCGACTTGAATAAAAGGAGAACAGATGACCTTGAAAAGAGCGACATGTATACTGAACGTAAAAGAAAAGCTTATATGGAACACATAACTTCGAATGCCAATAGATCAAAAAATGTATAGTTCAAATTGAAAAAATTAAATATACACAATAAACCCAAATCATCAAACCTTCCCGACCATTTATGCAATGCTATAGAAATAAAAGACTTCACCCAATCCGGTGACATAATCGACTCTGATCTTAACGAATTCTATAGAAGTAATATAAATGATTCCGTAACAGCACCTTTAGAATTTACTTTGATTACAGAAATTCAGCTACTGTCCAAAATCAAAAGTAAGTCTGAAAGAATTGATGACTTAGAAGTTTCCTTATAAATCTAGGTTGTCCCTCATTGTTACCTGTTACACTACACATTATAAATTTCTGTTTGAAAAAAAAAAGTGTTTCCCAAAATGTGGAAACAATCGATTGTGATTCCGATACCAAAAGTTAAAGAACACAAGGCTCTAAAAGATTCACGTCCTATTAGCTTACTTCCTTTTCTTTCTGAAATCCTTGAGAAAGCTATCGCTCATCAGCTCCGAGATGACCTCTTTAATAATAACATTTTACCAACGATGCAATCTGGTTTTAGATCGGATTACAGTTGTGCAACTGCCCTATTGAACATACTCGATGATATTGTCAGAGCTTCAGATAATAACGAGGTCACTGCTCTAATTTTAATTGATTACAGCAAGGCCTTCCATACGATAAATCACCAACTTTCTCTCTATACCGCACTACAATGGTTTGTCCATAACTCTGTTAAATTCTTTGAATCCTACCTCTCGAACTAGTAAGAATAGATAATGTAAAATCAAAATGTAGACCTTATCTTCTGGCGTACCACAAGGTTCTATCCTCGAGCCCATACTTCATACAATTTATACAACACAATTATCCATTGTCTTGAATAATAGTATATTATTTAACGAGCGGTAATGCAGGTCATAACTCACACAGATGAATTTTGCAGCACGAGCAGCAAGCGAGTGTTGTAATTCATCAAGTGAGTTAGTTACCGCAAGTTGAATACTATACTTTATCTAGGACTATAACAATAAATACTGAGATACAAGTACAGAGAAAAAACTTTATTGACAAATCTTAATAGTTACCTGTAACAATGCTATAAAAATTTTAATTGTAATTACTCATTTTTTTTATTAATAAAATAAAATCAACAGTAAAATGAATATGTGGGACTGAATTATGCAAGTTTATTGTTTCATTTTGGGTTTGTTGCATATATGTTGTTGATGTACTAACTGGTTGAGGTGTTATAGAACTGTATATTTTATTTGCAGCATCTGTCTTATTCTTTTCGGAATCATCAACGTACCCCTCAGCCAGAGTAGTTGATCGCCAACCGCCATGGCGTTTCAGTGCCGTTACATCCCCTCCAGCATCTACTAATAAAGTTGCCAACGAGCGGCGAAAACAATGCCCTGTATATAAATAACAGTGTGGTAATTTTAAAAATGTAGCATTCTCCAAATTTATTAATGCAATTCTTTGTGAGTGATATTTTCCATTTAAATTTAAGGATAATATCGTTTGCGATATATCAGTAGGACGAAGATTAAAATATTTCTTAACTATGGTATCAAAATATCCCGTAACAGTGAATTTTCTGGCAATTTTTTTTGTATTTGGTACACTGACCATAAAAATAGGTCCATGATCTTCTAAATCTGTAATTTGCATAGAGTGCAAATCTGCTGCACGACAAGCACCCATAATGCCCATTATTAAAGCAACCTAAAATAAATTATGTAATTGACTAGATGATAAAAACGATTGAATATTGTGAGATCTACTACTTTTGTCGCCAGATATTTCTCATCAGGAGCTTCATTTATGAAATTATTGAGTTGTTCTGGCCTAAAAGTTTTTGCCTTTCTAGCTACATGTTTCTCTGATTGACGTTTAAAAAACGCGCGTAATTTCAAATGATTCTCTATATTGATTCCATTATTTATGTTGAGTGTGCTTTTTAGGATGGAATAGGAAGTCTATAGGGACGATGCTTTATATTTAGTGCTAAGTTCACTAAAATATGCCAAAAGTACATATTCTGTGAACGATGACTTAATGTTCTTGCTGCTACACCAATCTTGAAAATTTTTGTATACACCTTTATATTTGTTTTGGGATTTTTCGGGCAATAAATTCTATATGGTAACATTAACTACTTGTCTTATTTCTGGAAGTGTACATAATAATTCATCTTCACTATCTGAATTCATCTTTTTCAGCACAAAATTCAGAATAATTAGGTATTAACTTAATTTGAAAACGTCAAAATTATTCAAGTGACATTAATCCCCTCAATAACAATAATGGACTGTTCCCTTTCGGCTTTTCGGTACAGAAGAACAGAGCCACCTTGATATTCGGTTCGTAAATAATTCCAAGAATCTTTTCCGATTTATTATAGTGAGTTATAGTAGTGAGTTATTATAACTTACGTTATTTGTTTATAGATACTATTAATCGCTCAAAAGCAGTTGAATAATCAATATATAATTTAATAGGAGTGGATAAACTAAAATATCACATGTATGTGGACGATACGCAACTGTATTACTCATTCAAACTCAACGAAATATCAGAAGTGAATTAAACCATGAATTAAACCGTTTTGTCGACATTTCGAAAAAACACGCACTCCAGATAAACATTGCTAATTGCTCAGTAATAATTTTCGGGAGATATGGAACCAGGTCCAGAGTTGGCGACGCTGAACTGCCTGTCGTAAATCAAGTGAAAAACTTGGGAGTAACAATCGATGAGCTCAAATTCAAGAAACACACATCACTGTTGATTCAGAAGGCACATGAAAGATGAAAGTATTATATCACCACAGACACGCCTTGGGTACTAAAACTAAATTAGTTCTTTGCGACACACTAATACTTTCAACCTTCAACAATTGCGATGTGGTTTACCACTACTTTCTGAATACTACTGAACAGCACAGAATCCAAAGAGTTCAAAACCCGTGCCTGAGATTTTCTTTCGGAATTAAAGAAAGGGATCCTGTTTCATAGACGCTGAAAAAAGCTAAATGGCTGAAAATGTCTGACAGGCAGACACTTCATACCTCAGTGTTATATCACGAAATTATTATCGTCAAAACAACAAAATACAATACCGGAGTGATGTACATCACGTCGATATCAGACGTAAAAGGATTCACATTGCTAGACATTCCACGGAACAGTTATATCACACAAAATATTTTTTTTATAGTATTAAATATCAATTTAAAAATTTGAAAAAATCATGGTGTCATCTGAATACTTGAAAGAATAAAGCTCCGTTAGAAAAACATTTTTATGTCGATTTTTCAAAAAGTTATACGATTGTTAATTAACTAATTTCTATCCAATCTCTGTTTTTACAAAAGTCGACATAAAAGTTTAAATAATTGACCTATACATTTTTTGCTTCTTGGAGCCCTTCTTATATACATACTCATCAAGATCACGTGATAAAAGTTCATTGAAGTTTTATATTTTGTTTGTTATAATTTTTTCAAATGAACAGAAAATGAAATATTAAAAAAAATTGAAAATTTTTTTTTTGACAAATGTTATTATACAGCTGTTTTTGCATCTAACAATGGCATTAATTACCTTAGGAAAAAAACCACGTCATCTGTTAAGAAATTGTTTATAAACTAATAGACAAGTATAATATTTAAAAAAAATTATTTCCTACCATTTTATTGACAAGACAAAATGATGATTAAAAAAAACCTTAAATAAATTTTCCAATAGTTTATAATAGGTTTGTTTTATATTTCGTTTATTTAAATAATCAATTAAGAATTTTTTTTCTTTTCAAAAATCATAATTGGCATTTCTCTATAGGTTAACAAAAAAAAATGTTCATCAATAATTTCATTATTTATTAAGTTAACAATTTGTCACCTTCGGTTCATTTTTTCCTGGAATTAAAAAAAATTACGAAAACAGCCATATATAACAAATACTGAAAAAAATTGTAATATTTGAAATGTTATACAAAATTAAAGACAATTTTTTTCAGTACTTAGTTATATATGGCTGTTTTTGTATTTTTTTTTACTTTTAGGAAAAAAATTAACCGAGGGTTACAAATCGTTTATAACAAATTGTTAACTTAATAAACAATTAAATTAATGATATCAAAAAAAACAATTTTGTTATACTATAGAGAAATGCCAATTTCAATTTTTAAAGAGAAAAACATTTCCTAATTAATTATTCAAACAAACGAAATATAAAAAAACTATTATAAACAATTAGAAAATTTATTTAAGGTTTTTTTTTATAATTTTTCGTCTTGACAATGAAATGGTAAGAATTTTTTTTTTAATATTATACTTGTCTATTTGTTTGTAAACAATTTCTTAACAAATGAATAACAAATTTGTTTCTTACGTTAATTAATGCCATTGTTAGATGCAGATGTATAATAACATTTGTCAACAAATAAATTTCCACATTTTTTTTTAATATTTTATTTTTTGTTCATTTAAAAAAATTATAACAAACAAAATATTAAACTTTAATAAACTTTCATCACGTGATTTTGTTGAGTTGCTCCAAGAAGCAAAAAATTTATAGGTCAATTATTCAAACTTTTATGTCGACTTTTGTGAAAACAGAGATTGGATAAAAATTAGTTAATTAACAATCGTATAACTTTTTTGAAAAATCGACATAAAAATGTTTTTCTAACGTGGCTTCATTCTTTCAAGTATTCTGATGATACCATAATAAAAATTATAAATAATGGAGATATAATTCCTGGTGTTGTAACTTTTTTATTGGAAATTTCCTCATCTTTGAGGATCTTTTTTCAAAATGTCTTAAATATTAATAGTTTTTGAGTTTTTAACGAAAAACTAAGTATGTGCTAATAAATGCTCGAGATTCATTTTTCTAGACGTCATTCAGAATCGAAAGAGCTATCGCTCATATTTTTAGGCCGGGAACAAGAATCAACCTGTTTTTTAACTTGTTAATCAGACTAAATATGACCATGATTGCTATGCTATGAACATACTGATACACTATGTCAAATTACTTTGTGTTACCATAATTATTATAATTTAAGGTATTATTGTGTGTGTCCTGTTGATTTGATCGTTGTTTGAAGCTATCATTGCCATCAAATTTAGTATATTCATATTTCAAAATAGTTTTTCCTATTTTATTTTCATTTCACCCATGCTCATAATCAAATTTTCACATTCCGTAATGAAAAATGGAGTTGCCATTAAAAAAATACCGATAAGGCCCTAATGAAAATAAAATTTGACGGCTTCGAGCGTTCTTTACAAAAATTATTCCTTTAATTTTTTACGAATTTATCCACTACTTTAGGAGAGCACTGAATTTAACGGACGCACTGTATACAAACTCTATGTGTGTTATATTTTCGAAATTAGCTTCCCATGGAGATTCCAAAAATTGAATAATATATAGGGTGTTCTATTTGAAGAAGTTGTCGCGGACGTCATTAGGCAAACGTGGATCACCCTGTATATTTAATTTTCCCTTATAAATGTGGCAAAATGAGATTAAAAATCGACCTGTTTCAGGAGATTCCAAAGAAATGGATAGTTTGGCTAAAAATGAATTTATTCAATACTTTACGAAAGCACTGTATATAGAATCACGAGTTGCTCAGCCAAACCGCCTAACCAAATTGTTCATAACAATTTCAACAAGAGGAGTTCGTTTTTAGAATAGTAATATTACATACATTTATTCCATATATTTCTGGAACTAGTTTCTTCAATATTTTATTCAAATAACTTTTCGTCAACAATTAAGAATCAATTTCCATATGTCGAACAGTAATCGATGGATTTGCTTATGATAACAAAATAGTGATCAGTGTCAATAATTTCGACAAATCAATAAAAAATCATCTGTACTTATTTCTCACTGCTACAAACAATGTATGATTCAAAGTTTTGCTTCTTTGTGAAGTTTTTTTTATGCAACAAATATCATACGATACTTGATCAGTCAGTGCTCATCCATCTTGAAAACCTTCGAAACTAGATTGTTTTTCATTACTTTTTGAAAGCATCTTCCATATTATCTTGAGGATTATGAAGTAGCTTAATTGACACATCTTGAAATTATGAAAATAATAGGAAATTAAATGGCAGCCTTCATTCGAACGTTTTCTATTGGTTTTGAAAAATTCTTACAAATGACTGATCAAATCTTCTACAAGCTGTCAAACTATTATTCTATTTCTAATTTTCAGATAACTACAACGCAAATCTGCCAATTATGTGCGAAAAAAACAAAATCACCGGTGGTGTATCCAATGTGCTGCAAAGGAGAGGACGATGTCTACAACTGGTGCCTTCATTACATAGATTATCCACCAAAACTTCCATAATCCCTCAGCTGGTGATGGTTCTCAATTGAAAATGCCAGAAGGCAGCTAGTTCGTCTCTACTTATTTTTTTTTATTATTTAAAAAGTTTGCTGTCTATTTCTGTGAATGAATGTGTGTTCATTGCTAAAGTGTAGTTATTATATAACTTGACAATTTTGGATACCCCAACAAAAAAGGTAATCTAGATAATTTTCAGATTCCGGGGTAAACCATGTCATTTACTAGAAGTATACTAATTTTATATGAATCTCGTCAAACTTTAGTGAATGATAAAGCAACATTAATGAATGTTGTTGTGTCTTTGATTGTGAAACTGTCTGTGAATTTGTTAATTCCATCAATTTTTGATGGTTACGTAACATTATGATAAGTTGATTTGTAAAAATATGTTGACTCACAATATCCTGTGAGCCAATTTATTCCCGTGGCTGTGAATTGTGTGAATGCTGAAAGTGTAAATAATTTATTTCACTTACTTTGTATCAATGCAAAATATTTTGAATGTTTTAAATAATAAGTTTGTTGTAATCTCACGGTATTTACATCAGCTATTTATTTGTGATTTTTGTAATAAAATATATCGTAAGAAGAAACTCTTTTGATCACCTTCTGTCCTTAATGAATCGCTCCGAATATAGTTATTTGCTTACCTAAGAATCCACATACCTTCCAGAATATTTGTTACTTTTATTGTCATAAATGAAAAACTGTTTGTTCATTGTAATCAGCTTGAAATAAGGTCTTAATTTTGCGAGTTTGTTGAGTAAAGCATGCTTTAAAAAAATTCTCGACAACGTGAAGCGAAAAAATAGAAGCGGTTATCAGCTATGTTGAGAAATGGACTTCATTTGCATCAATCGGTGAGAATTTTCAACGAGACGTTTCCGGAAAATCCTATTTGTCGGAAAAATTTCAGAGACTTGGTACGAAAGTTTACTGCAAATTGTAGTGTTAAACAGGCTAGTGAAAGTAACAGAAAAGCAATTTCAGAAACCAAAATAATCGACATTGTTAGTTATGTCGTAATAATCTCCATTCGACATCTAAATCAGTTGCAAATGAGAGCAACGTTTCTACATCTACTGTGAAGAAATATTCGAAAAAACATAAATTTTATCCTCATAAACATATTATTTTACACCAGTTATTGGAAGGTGATGCGGACAAAAGAATAGATTTTTGTGAAATAATGTGAACAAAAATCAGGAATCATCCGAACTATGTAAAAGACATCTGTATCAGTCATGAGTGTTATTTTTCATTATGTGGTACTGTTGACAGACAAAATGTTCGATACTGGAGTCATACTAATCGACGTATGATTAGAGAGGAGGATCAGGTAACCATATAATTGGTATAGCTCGTCCAGTATTGAAACGACCACTTTGGCCTTCCCCTACCTAACAACCAATTTTTCTCGAAGCTACCCGAACCATTGTCTAACTGTGGCTATTAATAGAAATTCCATAGGCGTACCAAATTATTTGGTATAGGCGATTCACGAGACGTAGAGAACTTACTCTCCTATAACTTTCCTAACACTCCTATTTCTTTTTCCGCTACTGAATAGTACTTACCACTGGGTATTCTGGCAAGGTAACGAGTAAACTATTGCAAAGTTGAATATATAACTGCACTACCTATTTATTCATCAAACAAACCTAACCTTTCAAACGCTGCATGCCAAGACACTGGTGAAGATTCGCCGTAGCACAGCAAATCGTGTTCACTCGTGTTTTCTCCCTCTCTACCTACCAAACGGTCGTTTCAATACTGGACGAGCTCTATCATATTCATAGATGGAAATTTAACTGGACAATCCAGCGGAGGCGATCCATCTCATACCGTGGAGGTGATATTACTAGGTAGGTGAGAAATCATACAGTCTAACTCCACTAAAAAATAATTTTAATACCAATGTGGCACGAATATACACATCAGGAACTGGACATGTTTCGAAGGATTAATCCTTCATCATCAGCAAAATGGAAGGGGTTAACAATTACAAGGGGCAAAAGTTAAGAGAGAAATAACCTACCATTGTATGTTGGACAAAATTATGACGACACTGAGAACAACTACAATAACGTAATATTATTGTGTCCATATCTTGTGCGGATTCACTAATGTTGAGGACCGTGGTTAGTTAGAAATTGAGTTTTTTATCTTTATCGCAAAGATATGAAATTTCTAGGTCAGAGTTGGGATCAAAATTGTGAATTTCGTTTATAATATAGTTAGAAAAAACAGAATTTGAGTTAATAAGTTATTTTTCAGAGTTGGAATCTATTAATCGAACGTGTTCAGCTAGTCGTGTTCTGATATTGCGGCCAGTTTGACCAATATAACATGTTTAACAATTAGGGATAGAACAATTTACTTTATAAACACCAGATTTATTCAACATTGAAATTTTATCTTTAGAATTTACCAAAATTTTTTTCAAGTTGTTAGAAGTTTTGAAAGAGATAGAAAAATTTGAATCAATATTGGCATTGAGTTTATTAATCAAAATATTCTCAAGTTTGAGAGATAGAGGACGAAAATAGGACAAAGAAAAAAGTTTATTTGGTGAATTAGTTTGAGTTAATCTGAAGTTGGCAAATTTGTTGACATATCTCTAATATAATCTATTGATTGTGTGGATTGGGAAGCCGTTGTTATAGCAATTTGTTTGTTGATGATATTAACAGAACTCAACATCATCAAACAGAACTTGTAACTGTAACATTTTACTTCCCCTTTAGATCTGCTTGTAAACCCTTCCATTTTGCTGATGATGAAGGATTAATTCTTCGAAACATGTCCAGTTCCTGATGTAAATCTTCGTGCCTCATTGGTATTAAAATTATTTTTTGGTGGAGTTAGACTGTATGATTTCTCACCTACCTATTAACTGGACAATTATATACCAAAACTAAATCAAATATCTCATTGTTGGAGTAGTCGAAGCGAATCCATTGTACTATGACATGCCAATAATATTTCAACAGGATGGAGCCACTTCTCATTATTTTAGACAGGTTCGTGAATATTTGAATGCAATATAAACTGGTAGATAGATCGGTAGAAGGGGGGCAGTGGGGGCAGTTGTATGACCGGCACGTTCCCTAGATCTAACGCCAGAGGACTTTTCCTTTTGGAGATATCTGAGGTCAAAAGAATATGAAACTGAACCTTTGAGAACCGATGTATTGAAAAATCGTATTAGAAATGAGTTTGCAAATATAACGCCTCAAATACTGCGAAATTCAAGAGGCGTGTGCGAAAATTGACTTCTTTATTGTCATGGGAAAACATTTGGAACACTTATCAAGATGATAATGAGTACATAATAATCAGTGAGTCAGTTTTTATATTTTTCATCATCTGAATGCTTTTTGTTGTTTTGTGTCATTGAAAATTTTTATCCATAGCAGGACAATAAATGTATTCGGTTGAAATTTTTCTTGTTTGAGCGGTATGCAATACTTTGTACTGAGCGCAGAGGACCTCCATTTTGAACTTGCTTAGGAGAGGTGAAAGTAGAGAAAATATTTCAAGATTTCAAATGCCCCCTCCCTAACGGTAAGCAGAAATGAAAAATGTATACACCTTTGAAACGAGGGGTCACAAAACCCACCTTCCCATTATTTTTTCCCCAAATGATGTCACGCTTGTGCCGATGACGTGAACAAGTATCGTAAAATATAGAAATTATGGTCCCATACAAATGTATAATGTATGATATGAAGTATATGTTAAATATAAAAAGAATAAAAAATTGATATAATGATATTTATACATTACATGAATACCTGCTATGATTGTTTTTATAATTTTTCTGTGTACTTTGCATCTCTGAAACCCTTGGGCCATCTTATAGTCAACGCAGATGATCCAAGCAGTGGAGCTTTTATATTATCATCATTATGATTCCAACAATCCATTCAATTTGCACAACCTATAAAAGTATAGAAATTAAAGTCCACAAATAAAATTATAGAATTCAAATAGCCAAAAATAATCTACACGTAAGAACATCCAGTATGCTAATTTTGAATCACAAGAAAACATGACAAAGAAATGTCAAACTATTTTCATTGGAAATCATAAAAATATCAAATTTGAGAACAGAAAATTGGTAGATGTGAATTTTCAACAGTTCTGTATAAATAATATCATGTGTAGATATATAAATTGTAAATAAAATATGTATCATAGGTTAGAATTAGAAAATGTGTTTTCAAAAAGAGTGTAAAGAGTGAGAATTTGTACTGGAGAACAAAAAGTGGTGGTTGCCAGTACATTGACTTCAAGCAAAACAACTAGATGGCGCAACTGCAATCCTCCTGAGATAAAGACGATCATCTCTGCATAGGCGTACCAACTGAACTGGAGAAAGGTAATAAAAAAGAGGTAAATAGTGTATTGAAAAAGGGTAAGAGCATCATAGCCGGAGTTTATTGTTGTGATGGGTATTTGTTAAGCAGCTAACTGTTCTAGAATCTTGTACCATGTTCTAGTCAACGCATATGTATCAAAAAGTCAGTACTGAAGTATCTCTATTGTCATAAGTGTGTTACCAACAATACATTCAATTTGCACAAACAATAAAAATAATATGGAAATTCAAATTCATAAAAAAACTTGGGATCTCAAGTATATCAAATGGTATACAAGTTCCTGTTCCTGTATGGTGAATCATATCAGGAGGAAACCCAACAGCGAGATGTCAAAAGCTATGTGAGGAAAATAATGAAATATAAAATTATGAAAACAGGAAAATGTCAAATATGAATTTTATCCAAATTTGTACATAGAATATAAGGTCTAGAATTAGATATTGTAAATAAAATCATTAGAATAAGTTAGAATAACAATAAATCAGACAGAAAGTGGCAATCAATTTTAAAATTTGTGAAAATAAACAAAATGTGTGTGTTGCCAAGAAAAAATGTAACAAGCTAGGGAGATGAAAAATTGAGGCAGTAAACGAAACCACGTACCAATTTTGGAAGAGAAATTATAACAAAATACAAGAGAAAAAACGAGCAAACTATCCTCAAACGTTATACAACTGATTCAGATACCAATGGGAGAATAAACGAATAAGAAAAATTCACTCACCAATCAACAGAACAAAAAAATCCAGTCCATGTCATTACCAGGAACAAAAAAGGGCTTCTTGCAGGGTAGCTGTATTTTCCAGTGAACATGAACACTTCCAAGAGGCAGGAGAACACCACAAAGGAAGAATTGCAAGGTATTTCAAAAGCTGAACTGAATAAAGTGCAACGTATCAGGTCCAGAAACTTATATTGGTTATCTGATCAATTGTGTCCTTTCTTTTGAACATTTAATAATTTTTCGATGCTCACAGACTTTTTCATAACATTCAAACGTTTATTTAACTAGTATTTATCACACGTCAACAAGTGTCACCATTTCATATTACTGTTCTAAGTTAGATAAGTTAGATTTCGCAGAGTAGGTCAATTTTAAGAATTTGTTTATCTATTGAACATCCAATCATAACCTTCTCACATGATAGCACATTTTGACATCAAGCAACGCGCCAAGTTGGCACTACTGAATCGTGCATGAGAATAGAGATGACTCATACTCCATAGGCGTACCGACTGAGCTGGGATAAGGTAAAAAGAGTGTTGAAAAAAGCTAAGACAACATAGCCGGAGTTCCATTACTGTTATGATAGGTATTTATTTTTCAAAATTATTAAATAAATAAGGGTATCAATGAAACAAATTTATCATAATATAAATATAAATATAGAGCCTATCACTACAATATATATTAACCAATGCAGATAATTTGAATATCGGCAACCGATACCTAATGAACTCTATCGAATGCCTTTGAAAAGTATATGTAAATTGAATGAACCTGGTAACCCTTTCCGAAGGCATTCAATATATCACTCTAAAATACAAGTAAATTTGTCACAGTTGATGTTCCTTTACTGAAGCCACGTTGCTGATTAATTATTATATTCTTACGAGTTTTAATTTAGAATTTTGAAATGCACTCGATATTCTTTCGTTTTATAACCTTAATTAAACACTATAGGAGCAACAGCCTGCTGGTTAGGTTGACGATAGTCTTATATGGAAAGCTGCACGCGGTTAGTACTTGGATTAGGGCACCTGCTAGAAGCGATTCAGTCAACATGTTATTGAAATAAAGTTAAAGCAACAAAAATATGAAAAGTATCAGGAGTTAGACAAACACATTGAAAAAATAATAAATGTTATTATAGATACCTTTTTGTTGCCTTAGCAATTATAGGTGTACCAAGAGTTTAAAATAAACATTAAAATCAAAAAACAATATACAAAAACATTAACAGGTTAAAATGTCATTAAAAAATTCTTCCAAATCATAATGGGATTTATCAATCAAAAGTTCCTTTAATATTTTCCTGAATATGCTCTTAAGATTTGTAGGGAGTTTGTTATACATCTTGATTCCGATGTATATCAATGAATCTTTTACAAGGTTAGTAGTTGATATGAAAAGTCTTATTGTGTTAGTCTGTCGAGTGTTCCAAAACTTTGTTATTGAATATAGGTAAAAATAATAGAAACAATATGGATAGTTTTTCACAAATAACGTTAAAGTATATTTTAAAAAAATATATTAAATTTTGATTTAAATTTCAGAATTCGATCCCAGTTCCTTCTTCAACTTATCGAAATACTTCAAATCCTCCGCACTAATGGAAGGCTTCACATTTTTCATGGCTACCTCGAAATCTTCGAAGCAGACTTCAACATCTTCATCGGTTTCAGCAACCACCTCGCCTAAAAATGGGAAATGATTGTTCTATTAATTATTTTTGGAAACCATTTTTGTAAATTACCTTTCTCTATTCTTGCAATAAGTCTTCTCACAGCAGATGACCATGCGCTGGAACATATTCCATAGAAATCAGCCCCCGTAATGTTTTTAGGGCAAATTCTAACAGCTTTCGCCAAATCGACATCATCACTGAGCTTGAATCTGAAAAATACAGCAAAACGCATGTTGATAGATAGATAGATAGATATATTTATTACCTTGCCTGCCATTTTTACAAATGTGAGGTTTGTCAATATACAAAAAACAAGAAACATAATACAAAAAATATAAAACATACAATTGTTTGTAGACAAATTAAAAATATCAGAAATCGCAGTTATGAAGAAGTTAAAATAAGAGATGTGTATCCAATACATTCAGGTTGAATTATGCAAAAATTCCCCAAATTCCGCAATCGTATAAAAAACATTTTTTAATTATAATTTGAATTTATTGAGAGACAGAGTTTTCAAGCCTCTCGGCAATAAGTTATTTAAATGTGTATAGTTTTCCCAATATCAATTGCAGAAGCATAAAAAAGTCTTGCAGCGAAATCCTCTGAGCAGCAGTGGCGGAGATGACTAATTTTATTAAAATATTTTAAGATTTTAAAAATACTTCATAAATAATGAAAAATGAAAAAAAATTAAAGACAAGTTTTTATTTATACCAATACATTAAGAAAGAAAAATAATTTCATTCATTGTTTGATGTAGGTTATTATTATATCCTAAAACGTATTTCGATCGACACACACCAAGACCACAGACGCTACTGGTTTTTAATCTTTCAGAGCTATTAAAACGCAAATATATCGCGTGATTTATGACCTCCCATCGTATAGACACACCCCCAAGCATTCGATTCGATTCGATTGGCCCAGACGAATCGGTGACAGCAGTCACTCAGGTCCACGTTGACTATCGGCTCTTTTGATCTACCGTCTGCCAACGGCGAATGTTTACGAGTAGTACAGATTATTTTTCGTTCCGTTTCTTCGCATATACGCTCGTGTTAGCGAAGTGAGTTTTTATTTGCTCCCTATAGAAACAGCTTCTGCAATTGATATTGGATGGACTATACCAGCACAGTTTGGTGATTTTCTATGTGACATATGGTTGAATTTTTTATTGTATATATTTGAGTGGCTTCGCGTATAGTAAGTATGTAAATCTGAATACTTCATGAAGACGTCGATGTTTTTATGAATATGTATAAGGATCTTATGTATGTAAATTCCTGTTAAAGTTAGAATCCTATATTTCTTGATATTTAAGACCAAAGATGAGTCGTATCAATCTTTTTTGAAGGGTGAAGATTCTTGTCCACTCGGTTGCTTTTCCCCAACATATTATGTTACAACTAATTGCTGAATATGCCAATGCATAGTACACATCCAGTAACTGTTGTTGTTCAAGGTAAGCTTTCAGAGAGAATATTGCAAAGTATGTCTTATTGAGTGTTTTACTGACTTGTTCAATTTGGTTTGACCAAGTTGATGTAATATAATAATTTACACTTATTGTCTTCTACAGGAGATCTATTATTGAAATGAACTAATTGAGTCTTATCTAGGTTGACTATTAGACAGTTTATTTCACACCAGAGTGAGGATTGTTGAACGACAGAGGTAATTTTAAGTAGAATCTCTTGGGGAGTTGTGCCGGTCACTATTACAGTTGTGTCGTCTGCATGCATGAACAACTTGCCGTCTTCAATGAAATCTGGCAAGTCATTCACGAAAAGAAGAAACAGCAGTGGGCCAAGCACACTACCCTGTGGTATCCCCAATTCAATGGATAGTTTTTCGAAAAATTTTTCTCTATTTTCAGCAGCGTTTCTCTATTTTCTGTGTATGAGATCAACCAATCGCATATAGAACCTCTGATGCCCAAAGCATAAAGTTTTGTTTTCAAGAATATTGGATCGAATGCCCTTGAGAGGTCGAAGAAAATTCCGGAAACAAAGTAGTTTTTATCTAGTTGTTCATGTATGTGTGCACTACATCTCAGGTGGCACTTTCTATTGAAAATCCTCCACGAAAGCCATACTGGCATGGAGAAATAAGATTAAAATGGTTTAAAAAAGACATTAGACATAGCTTTTTCCAAGATTTTTGAGATTGGACTTATTACTGATACCCCTCTATAGTTTTCAATTTGCTGAGGGTCACCTTTTTTAAGGATTGGAGTGGTTTTCGATATTTTTAGTATATAACGAGCAAGCTATTTCAAACATACCTGCACTTGAAAAAACTATGTTCTTCTACGTTTTTTCGAATTTCTTCTAAGGAAGTGTTTCCGAAACATCATTTTTAAATTGATTTGTTGAAAATATGAACAGGATATTCATAAAATCAGATGTGGCTTTAGCCGGGGAAGTAGTTGTTTTCTGTTAGACATTCACAAAAAATAACTTCATTTTTATCGTGGATTTTTCAATTCACAGAAAAATCTTTTTATCAATATCCAATTGAGAATGTTTCCCTTTCCATCATTTTTAAATTTGCAGTGACTTGGACTTCATCTGACTGAATTATTTTGATAGGTTTGGTATAAACAAATGCCTACTGAAAATGGAAATTGTGGCATATTGGATAAATTTTCCATTTTCGAAATGCCTACTTGTTTTATAGCAAGTATCGTGTATTTTCGCGGAAATACTAGCAACATGGTGTTCATTCGCTGATATTGGGATTTGATTGGTTAGATAAATGCATTTGATTGGCTGAATTCATTTCGAGGTATATAATCGCGGATATACTAGCAACATGGAGTATATTCGCTGATATTGGGATTTGAATGGTTAGATAAATGCATTTGATTAGATGTCTTTCATTTCAAAAACTAGTATCGATGATATCATTCAGAACTGTCCCATTGTTTTATGTCGAATTTCTCAAAAGTTAACAGGGGGGTGGGCACTATAAAAATCAGCACTGAATAGAAGATAATCGCCCATCCAAAACTAGCTGGTACTTCTTTGACCCGAAAACTGTTAGAGATATCGCAATAAGATATATAGGGTGAGTCAGAAGTACTTTGACAAACTTCAGGAGGTGATTCCTCACAATATTCTAATATGAATTGGCCAAATAAATATATGTCAGGAAACGCTTCGTTTCCAAAATACAGGGTGTTAAAGTTCAATTTTTTTTTTAATTTCTTTCGAAATACTGATCTTAATTAAACGAAAATTGGTATTGAGAGGTTTTTTGAGGTTTTAAATTCGAATCTGATGTTATTATTGCTCCTACTCGTAGGGGGCGCCACCTACACATATTTCTCTTTTTTGAAGGTTCATAACTTTTTTAAGCGTACTTCTAGCACATTTTTCAGTAAAAAAATCAATTCCTCTATCATATCTACGTGAAAAAGCTACTCTTGTTACAAGTCGCTATAAGCAACCGTTTTCTAGGTATTTGGAATTCCAAGTCGATTATTTGATAATCGATGCGTGTTGAAGTTAATTACCATTACATTGCATTTTTCACAAGAATGCTTAGGAAATGAATTTGACGTTTAAGTAAGTAGTTTTGTTTTTTTGTAGGGGGCGCCACCTATTCTATTTATTTTTACTCGTTTGAAATAGTTATTTTTGTATCAAGGGTGCAAAATCTGTATTTGTTTTAATAAAATTTGCAAGAAATATCAACATTTTATTTCAAGAAATTTTGAATATGTAGAATAAAATAAAATAAAGGAAACTAAATTGTATTCAAATAAATTGTTCAAAGTGTCCACCTTCAGCGAAGATACAGGCATTCAGTCTTCTAGTCATTGAATCTCGTACCCGCTCAAAAATTATTGGTGTGTTTCTTATTGTTTCACAGGCGTCTACATTCGGTTTCTTAGATCTTCCTCGTTCGCTACTGGAGTTTTATAAACTAGTGACTTCAAATGTCTCCAAAAATAAAAATCTAGCGGGTTTAGATCTGGGGACCTTGGTGCTCACGCCTGGTTAGGTTCTTCTACACCCCTACCGATCCATCGATTTGGATAGACAGTGTTAAGGAATTCCCTGGCTACAACGCTGAAATGGGCCGGAGCCCCATCATGCCGACACGAATTTCTAGTGGTACACTCTGAAGTAGTCAGCCATCCAGTCGGAACGGAAGAAAGGAAGGAACTATTGCCGCCCATACATTTACAGAAAATTGATACTGATAATGTATTTCACTAACTGCGTGCGTATTTTCCAGAGCCCAACCATTGAGGATGTCCAGCCAATTTTCTCAAAAACCACTGACACATAGTAATACGTTGGGAAAAGTCTCGTATCAAAAGAGCTTGTACCCTTTGAATATGGTATGGATAAAATTGTTGATCGTGGATAATTCTCCAAACTGTGGACTGAGTAGAATTGAGAGCTTCAGCAATTATTCTTGTACTTGTTTCTGGATTCTCCTCGATAGCGTTCAAAACAGCTTCTTCCAATTCTGGGGTTCGGACTGCTCGTGGTTTCCAATAATATCAGCTGCCCTCTTAAAGCTACCTGTTTCTGCCAAACGACGGTGGAGACTGGAAAATGTTGGAGCTGAAGGCAGTACTCGATTAGGAAATCGCTCCTGGTAAAAACGTCTTGCTTCGCGCGCATTGCCATCCGCAAGGCCATAAACGAAATGCATATAGGCTAAATGAGAATATTGTTTAAATAATCCATTTTTTCAAAAGTAGTGTTTTAAAACTTACAGAAACCTCAACAAAACAAGAAAACGTTTAACTGTCACATAATATGAAACCACCAAAACTACTCACTTAACGTCAAATTCTTGTGAAAAATGCAAAATAATGGTAATAACTTCAACACGCATCGATTATCAAATAATCGACTTGAAATTGTCAAGTCCAAATATCTAGAAAACGGTTGCTTATAGCGACTTGTAACATCGGTAGCTTTTTTACGTAGATATGATAGAGAAATTGATTTTTTTACTGAAAAATATGCTAGAAGTACGCTCAAAAAAGTTATGAATCTTCAAAGAAGAAAAGACGTGTGTGGCGCTCCCTACGAGTAAGAGCAATAATAACATCAGGTTCGAATTCGACACCTCAAAAAAACCTCCCAATTCATATTAGAATATTGTGAATCACCTCCTGAAGTTTGTCAAAGTACTTCTGACTCACCCTGTAGAAAAAACAAGGCTTCTTTTGCATGATCGTAAACGTACTATCGACATTGCTAGAAAATACAATGTTTTGGTTTGTACCGGCTTTCTACAAAAATCATTCGAACTTACTTCCTTGTGAGAGCCTTCAAGACGGATATTTTGGAAGTTTCATCTGTGCATGGACCTATGTACAATAACTTGTCGAATCTTCCAGGCCTCAATAGAGCCGGATCAATCAAATCTGGCCTATTTGTAGCTCCTGTAAACAATAAACAAATATACGAATATTCGGTCTATCAAGCCGGCGTCTCACGGCGCGAGACTCGACGAGCTTGGCTTGGAGGATTGTGCTCGGAGCACAGGAGTGAGGTTTGTGCATTCCCGAGCTTGATCGGTCTCACGGCGCACACAGGTGAGAATGACCAAAAAGCTGGCCAAAATATTTTTTTCTGAAGATATCTCAATTGAACAATAACTTGTTTTACTATTGATGGGGCGGGTAAGACCATCTTTTGGTGAGCAAAATTTGACTTTGAGCACTTTATCTAGTTACCTGTGTGTTCTCAAACAAAGTTGTTTCATTGTCTGATCGTCATATAGAGTCTTTCGAGAACTATTTGCTGTGTGTGTAAAATTTGCTGCACGGTTAGAAGTGTTTCATTTATCATGGATTCCGTTCAAGAAGGTAAGAAACATGTTTATTTGCATAAAAATATTTCTTTTAATCTATTCAGTCAAAGATAACACGATTTCAAAGTAAGTATGACAAAAAATGAATTCCATCTACTATCTTTGGAATGAAAGTACCATTTCAATCAATATCAAACGGCATATTTGACTCGTGATAAGTGTATACGCGCCAAGCGCTAACTTGAAAAAATTCCCATAATCTGGGAAGAAATTCTGTTTTTTTTTTCAATTTGAATGTGAGAACTCATTGTTGGGTTATGGGTTATCGATTGTCTTCAAGTTTTGCCCCCCCCCCTCCATGACGAGATTTACCCCGCGGGGGTGGGACAAAAATCAATAACTTTGATATTTTACAAATTCCGTGGCTTATTTCAAAATGTACAACCGAAAAATGATTCTAAACAAAATTAATTTCCCTGGGTTTTCTAAAAAAATCCAATCAGGTTCCTTCTTTCTTAGTATCTGAAGTCCATCTGAAATAGAGCCGAGATTCGCGACCACAATTGATCTATTTATTAAAGTAGGTACATTGTATATTTTCATGACATTAAAGTACAAAAATGAATTTGAATGAAAAAACACGCTTTTTATTTTTATGAATTGATATAGGTATCCTCATTTTGGGTCAGAGGTTAGAATGACGATATTGGAGTCGCCGCCATTTTGAATTTCCATATTTTGATGATGAATTCATAATTTGCGTCCCCAAAAATCCATACAAGTCGATTTTGGGTTGATTCTGATTATTAATAACAAAGTTTATCCGCCATATTGGCGAATCCATTTCGAATTTTCGACTTTGAAAACCAAATATTCATTTTTGAATCGAATAGGATCATAAATGTAAAAATTCGTCGACCTTCTTGGAGCGGCCATCTCGAATTTATGAGATTCGACAGAAAATTCCTAATCTTCGACCCCAGAAACCCATATATACTTATTTTCGATAGAATCGCGCCTTAATCACAAAACTCGTCCGCCATCTTGGAGCCGCCATCTTGAATTTATGGATTTTGATGGAAAATTCATAATCTACGTCCCCAGAAACCCCTACATACCAATTTTGAATAGAATCGGAACATAATCACAGAATTGGTCCACGCACCATCTTGGAGCCGCCATTTTATTTTTTTCTCTAATAAATTTTATAAGACATTGTCACCAAAATTATATGCACCTTCCAAATTTCAAGTCAATCGGACGATTAGAAATGTGTCAAAATTCACTTACAAATTTTGAACCGGAGAAACAGGACATGCGAACGAAGCAAGTTATATAAAAGCTCGTGAAAAGCGTGTTAATACTATAAACGTGGCAATATGTGATCATTCAGTACCTTTCATGCAATTAATTAATTGATGAGTGTTATTCTACGTGTAAACTATCAACAAAAATAATATTTCGTCTCTATATAATTTTGGCCAGCTATTCCTTCATTTTCACCTGTGTGCGGCGTGCATAATTCGACAGACTCGAGGCTAGAGGTTGGTATACGAGCCTAGGAAGGGATGCATTCCCAGCAAACATGAATGAGCGGTAAATTGACGGGCCGTTGCTGTTGTCGGTAAATAATTGGAATGATATCAGTTTTGCCGCTTTGGCTGAACATATGCATATGTATTATGGAGGTTTTGAATTTAGCCAGAAATTACCCGTCAAAGATTTGCGATAATCGCGCCGATGTCGTTTTGACACAGTATGTGGCATTACGCGCCGCACCGCTGCGACCTCTGCAATGAAATTGCAACATTGGCATTACTGAATATCACGTTGGCAGTTGGCCCTACTGCTGATTTCGTGTAGGATATAGGATGTCAAATCGGGTACTTTATATTTTGTGTCTGGTCATTATGGTATATGGTCATGAAAAATAATGGTGGCGAGAATTTTTTCAGATTTGTGTGTTGTTATTCTATCTATTCGGTGAAATACTTTTCAAGGACAGTTTAAAATGCAATATCAGGGAAATATGGATGAGTATCTTGGAAATCATTTACAATAAAAATGGTTGAAATGGAGAAAAAGTTGTCTGTTTAGGTAAATAGGAACAATCTGGCTCTACAGTTTCAGAAATCCTCTACAATTAATGGCTTTAGTGAAAACAGTGAATTGTATATATCTAGTCCATGAATCAGTCCATTCTGAATGTTTGGTGATTTTATTGTGTATAATATAATGACATATCTTCATTGAAGTTTCACTGTTTTCGAAGATATAATGCTAGCTTGTTTTAAGGCGCTTATATGGGCCATTTTGTTTCCATTGAAACCGTCTTTATTCTCATTGCCTTCCAAGATACCCTATACTTCCATGTACTGCATTTTGAATGGGACGCCCCTGTGTAATTGCATAGATCATTGATGAAATCCCAATAGTGGAATGACGCGGTTGATTAGAAGAATACCCGCAATCGCACCATAATCTGTACCATGCAATATCAGTTCATCTTACCGCTGTCTATCCGCTGAAGTCCCGCTATGTAATAAAGCGGGTGATAGTCTGGAGGCCTACTGATGGCCGTCGAGACACGGGCTAGCCGGGTCGACGAAGTATCATGATTATGGCCCGCTTATGTTGTCTGTCGGCTGTTTCTAAAGTGTCTCTAGAGGCCCACGCGTAACATGTTTGCTGGGTTGTCCACTGCAGTCGTTATTCAGTTCAGAACGGATAGCGAAAATATCATGTGCAGCAGCGTATTATTATTTTTTGTGGTCTCAAATGAGATCTTCTGCTTCATATAGAACTAAGAATTCAATCACTGCTTCTGAATTCCACTACATGTAAATTCACAATACTTTGCCACCAACAAACTCTCTCTCCGAAATCGCCGCTAGAACACTGTCGACAGTCACCCTCGCGCTGTGAGACCGCTCTACAAGCCATATAATACGAGCCAACTAGTCAAGCCTCGCGCCTTTGATGTTTGGGAATTTACCGACATTTCATGGGACGATCGAGCCATCTCGAGCTCACGCTTGCCAAGTCTCGCGCCATGAGACGCCGGTTTTATAAATCATAAACAAGGCATGTCATTTTTATTTCGAATGACGGACTATATATAATAATAATATTTTTCAGTTCATGTGACATATGAGAGAGATGATGGTGAAAGAGTGTGTTTAATAAAATCTAGTAATTCAATTTTGGGTGATATTTATGGTACATGCTTCCGAAGGCTGACTGACAAGCTATAACAGGGTGTTATGTAAGAACGTGGCCAAACTCGAAGGCGTGATTCTTTGAGTAATTCTAAGACGAAAAGTGAATATAACCAAAGGTCCGGTACTGTTTTGTTTTCAAGATACAGGGTGTCAACATTTTTAAAAGAAATCGTTTTTTCCTGAATATCTTAATAATCCTTCAGCCGATTTTCTTGAAATTTGGCAGTGTTATTTGGGGTAGTATGGGGCGGATTTAGTCCTAACTAGATTGGAATCATCATGTCTAGTGGCGTCCCGGAAGGCACCTTAACCAATATTTTTGACCAAAAAAATGTGCGCCACTGAGTTTTTTCAATTTTGTATTTTTTTTCGCATTAAGCAAGTGAAACTACAAATTTTTTAAGTCAAACATTTTTTTCGTATCTTGCTTTGTTTTTGAGATCAAACATAAAAATCACTTTATTGCATGTCTCTGGGACAACATAATAAAAAAAATTAACTACCAAACCATAAAAAACTGGGGTGTACTTGTTATTTTTTTCCATATCAATAGTATATTCTAGTCTTAGATATTGTTGTCAAAAGTAATTAAACCAATAAAAAAAATTAATTATTAAAAAATGTTTTTATTGTTGTCCATTGTTTTAACATAACGAGATTTTTATTTATGATTAAACAATTAAAATCCCACGAAAGTCATTTTTTGAATCTCGATGAAACAAAGAACGTTAATCATTACTGCAGTGTTTTGAAAGTAAAGTTAGAGTGCCATGAAAGGAAAAACAATTGTTCAAACAAATTTGACTTTAACATAACTTGAAACAGTGCATCCGTAATTATTTGAAGTGAAAATGGTTCGGTTTACAAACTCGGAAATGGCCGATATGCATTTTGTCTATGGAATGGCCCAAGGCAATTCCAGAGCGGCTAGACGCATTTACCTACCTAGAAAGATATCCTCATCGCATTGTACCAAATAGACAAACATTTGTAGGAATATACGAAAGGCTGTGCGAATCAGGCACCTTCCGAAGGTCGGCTGCTTTTATTGGGAGACCTGCAACGGTAAGAACAGTGTAGCTGGAGGAAGCAGTTTTACGTGAAGTTGAGCGTAGCCCCGTTACAAGTACACCCAAAATTGCACAACAATTAAACATTCCTCACTTTACTGTATGGAAGATTTTAAAAGACTATCAACTGCATCCTTACCACATACAGCGTGTGCAAGCGTTATTACCTGCGGATTTTCCCAAGCGAGTTGTTTATTCTACTTGGCTTTTGCAACAACAGGCAGCATCTCCGACATTTCTATCCCATATATTGTTTACCGATGAAGCGTGTTTCTCCCGAAATTCAATTAGGAACTTTCATAACAATCATATCTGGGCTGAAGAAAATCCCCATGCGGTTATAGAACATAATTATCAACAACAGTTTTCCGTGAATGTTTGGATTGGTATTGTGGGTGATTATCTCATTGGACCTAATTTTTTACCACCGAGATTAAATGATCAAGAGTATCGTCATTTTTTGGAATTTGTGTTACCTGTACTATTAGAAAATTTCCCACTGGCAGTAAGAGGAGCCATGTGGTTCATGCACGATGGGGCCCCACCTCACTTCAGCATAGTAGCACGTCAATTTCTGGATGCAACTTATGGAGAAAACTGGATCGGTCGCGCAGGTCCATAGTCATGGCCACCCAGGTCACCGGATTTAAATCCCCTAGATTTCTTCCTTTGGGGACTTTTAAAGTCCAGTCAACACTGAAGAAGAATTAATCCAACGGATACGGGATTCATGTGAGCAGAAAGACATACGCCGGAAATATTTCAACGTGACGGCAATCGATGTTAAGACGAGGTAATGCTTGCATTGAAGTCGAAGGAGGACATTTCGAGCAACTATTGTAAGTTTTGTGTAACTTATTGTTAAATGTTTTCTCACTGAAAAAAATTGCGTACCATTTGTTTAAGTGTAGTTTTAATGAAGGGTTCTTCTTGTTTCATGTTTTTTTAATTTCCGGCGTTACCACATAACCAGAAAGTGATTTTAATTTTTTTTTCTCAATAACAAAGCAAGATACGAAAAAATGCTTAAAATAAAAAAGTTGTAGTTTTAGTAGCTTAATGCGAAAACAATAAAAAAAATTGCAAAAAAATCAGTGACGCACAATTATTTTTGTCAAAAATATTGGTCAAGGTGCCTTCCGGGACTAGACATGATATTTTTAATCTAGTTAGGGCTAAATCAGCACCTTGGTACCCCAAATAAACTGCCAAATTTAAAAAAAATCGGCTAAAGATTTATTAAGATATTTAGGAAAAAACTATTTCTTTTAAAAATGTTGACACCCTGTATCTTGAAAACGAAGCATTACCGGACCTATGTTTATATGATCTTTTCGTCTTAGAATTTCTCAAAGAATCACTCCTTCAAGTTTGGCCACGTACTTATATAACACTCTGTATAGTAATAAAGTATTATGCCAACATCAAATAAACGGACTGGCATTACAATCATACTTTCTCAATCGTTTCGTCAATTGACGGTCTCAAATATAATTACGTTAATATTGGGGCAGTTCATGCAGATATATTGAATCAATGAATTATCACAAAATTAAGTGATCTATATACAGTATCACACATGAAGTACGCAACATATGGAAGTTTTTTTTATTAATAGATATAATAAAAATTTGACTTCGTAGTTAGTTTGTGCTTGAAAAATGAGTGAAAAACAGCCTCTTTCCTTTTGTCATGTGCTACTCCAAACCTGTCAAATTTGTAATTTTTTTCGAAAATCCTCAGAAAATCAGTTTTTTTTTGAAATTTCGAAATATGCCAAAGAAAAAAGTTGCTCGGTTTCCAATGTTATACCTTTGCTCCAAATTTGGACTCTCCACTGTCACTTCGACTTTTTTCCAACTTTTTAAGTTTTTGGAATCTTTCGCTCTACTGATTCGAACAAAACATGATTCAAATATCATTATTTTGATGAATACGAGACTTCAATGTCATACGTGCCTAGAAAATACCCACATTGGCCTGTTACCAGAAAAATAAATAAATGCACCTCCAGAAATTCGTATTTGTTGTTGCAGAGTTCATCTAGTTTTTTCATTTCATTGTGAAATTGATTCGGATTTCCAATGCATGGACGTCAATATGTCAGTAATCGAATAAACGTATTTCTCTTCATTCTTATTACACTCGTATTTCTTTTTTTAACAGATTTGTATCTCGTTAGCTGCAGATGAGTTCGAAATATTTTGATGTAGTTTACACCCAACAGTGTGACTGTTGGATGTAAACTGTTTGATGTAATTTTCGAGCAAATAATAATTTTTCGCAACGTTTCTTGAAATAATTTCATAAATCTCATATTCCTTATTTTCACCATTAGATGTGTAAAAAACATTAAACCAAAATAACTATAACCAAATTCACAACAAAACATCGTGACATTCATTGATTTACCTCAATAATCTAATGAAGAACCCGAATTCATCATTCAGTATGCCGTCCTTTCCGTTCTATACAAATTATAGTCCTTTCATTCACAGACTTTGTGGCATTTTTAATAAATAGGGGATTTATATTAGCACCAGCGACAATTTTGGGAGCTAACTGTTCCGTACGACGTGAAAGTCGCCTCGTCTGTCCATTAAATCCTGAAGGGAAATGTGATATCATTTTCTCTTTCACCTTGGAACCAAAATGAAAATCCTGCTCGTATATCGAAATCTCTTTCTTTAAGAGTGTGTATACCTTATTGGATTATGTGGTTTCTTGAAACGATTGTCCACAGATCCAGTTTCTTTGAATGTTTTCAATATCCTTCCCACGGTACTAAAGTGAATATTTCTTTCCTGGATGCCGGTGATTGAAAATACAAGCAACATCTGGATATGGCACATTCTCACCACATGAAAGAACGATTTCCACTTTGTCTTGTGTGGATAACATTGTACATACAACTTATTTGTGAATTATGAATGTAGGAAAATCTGTACACAAAACAACTCGATTTATTAAACGCAATTATTTGACATTAACCAAAACTAAAAATTTGTTTCAAAAGCCTACTAAGGGAAAATTTTATTTTGATTCGATCAATTGTACTATTTTCTTCACGAGATGTTCCATTAGTCTTATATTGTTTAAAATCACGAAATTTTATATCATGTTTAGTACAAATCGCTAGAACGAAAGTCTTTTGGATAGTTATGAAACTGCAGGTCATTGTTTAGTTTACAGAAAAGTATGATATTTCGGGTTTGTTTGTAACTGAATTATTGGTCAGAAAAATAATCACACTGGATAAAAATCTATTAAAAAAAGAAATACGAGTGTAGGTAATAAGAATGGAGAGAAATTCGTTTATTCGATTACTGACATATTAACGTCCATACTTCAAAAATCCGAATCAATTTCACAATGAAATGAAAAAACTAGATGAACTTTGCAACAACAAAGACGAATTTCTGGGGGTGCATTTATTTTGTTTTCTGGTAACAGGCCAATATGAGTATTTTCTGGGCAAGATATGATATTGAAGTCTCGTATTCATCAAAATTGTGAAATTTGAATCATGTTTCGTTCGAATCGGTAAAGCGAAAGATTCGAAAAATTAAAAAAAATTGGAAAAAGTCGAAGTGACAGTAGAGAGTCCAAATTTGGAGAAAAGGTATGAAATTGGAAACTGGGCAACTTTTTTCCTTGGCATTTTTCGAAATTTCAAAAAAAAACTGATTTTTTTGGGATTTTTGAAAAAAATGTCAAATTTGACAGGTTTAGAGTAGCACATGACGAAAGGAAAGAGGCTGTTTTTCACTCATTTTTCAAGCACAAACTAACTGCGAAGTCAAATTTTCATTAAACCTCTTAATAAAAAAACTTCCATATGTTGCGAACTTTATGTGTGTATAAACTTTCCTTAATATTTGTTATTTCGTAATGTCGATGGACTATCATTTGGGAAACATTCTCCATCTCATTGATTGACGATGACATTGTATCCGACTAGACAAACAAGCTCAACGTGACTCATCATTTTCCAATTTCGTTTACCCACCGATTATAAAAACCGTTGCTGAGTCATTCAGTCCATCCATTTCCGCCAGAAGCTGCGACACAACTCTATCCATAACTCCTCCTGAATCACCCGATATCCCTCTATTAGGAGCGAGGGAATCCAGTTCGTCGAAAAATATTATACAGGGTGAGGCTTGTCGGGCTCTGTCGAATACTGAAAAACAAGGAAAAACGCAAATTGTAAATTGTGTTGTGATAATCCAATCCCATCTGAAACCACTATTGATTATTTGCCAACGTTTCGACTTTTATGAATTCATCTTCAGGGCAGTATAATGTAAAATGGGAATATAAAAGATGGAAAATGAAAAGTTGTCAGATTAAAATAAGATACATATACATTGATTTGTTGAAAATATGAACAGGAGTTCATAAAAACAGATGTGGAGTCATCTGCAACTGAAAGATAAACTTTAGTCACTATCTTCCATCGTCAAGATAACCTCTTGTGGGGTATTCATGTTGAAAAGGGAAACATTCTCAATTGAATATTGAATAGAAAGATTTTTCTGTGAATTGAAAAATCCACGATAAATGAAGTGATTTTTTGTGAATGTCTATCAGAAAACAACTACTTCCCCGGCTAAAGCCACGCTGGCATTGAACTACATCTGATAGATATTCTGAAAAGACCCTAAATAAAAGAAAAAATCTGTAATTGAAAACTTGCATTTTCATTCAGATAATTATTTGATTTTCCATTCCAGTCTTAATTAGGAACTCATAAAGATGAATGAGGCAAAGAAGAATGTTTTCCAAAAGAGAGTACTCACCAGAAACAATTCGTAACATTGACGCAAGAGAGGCATCGCATTCACTAGGTCTTCAATACATTTTTGTCGACGAAAATCTATTTCACGCTTCCACGATCATCAGGAAGACCGGAAGAAATGGGAAACACATTTTCAAGAAGCATTCTCACTTTGCAAATATGGAAAAAGTAAGAATCATTTCTTCTGGAGAGACACTTTGAAATTAGTGTTTTTTGACATTAAAACCTGTCATGGGGTATGATAGATTGATTTGTTGAAAATATGAACAGGATGTTCATAAAATCAGATGTGGACTCATCTGCGACTGAAAGATAAACTTTAGTCACTATCTTCCATCGCCAAGATAACCTCTTGTGGGGTATTCATTTTGTTAGACATTCACAAAAAATAACTTCATTTATCGTGGATTTTTCAATTCACAGAAAAATCTTCCTATTCAATATTCAATTGAGAATGTTTCCCTTTTCATACATAAACAGTTCCAGGTGGTCCACTTACGACCACCCTCAATAACTCCCAGAAAAATTATTCCACAAAAAATTGCCGAGACACCTCGATTTTTGTTTGGAGGGGGACACCATTTGACGAGAAGAAGATATGTTATACATCAACCCCCTACTCCCCAGAGCAACAGAGAGAGAATATGTTTATTGTTGCTAAGAGTTTTCTCTTGTTAACAAACACAATGTTATACAGTAAGATTATCGATAATCAGTCAATTTACAAATTTTGTACAGCATATTTTAAAATTATAACAAACATTAGCTTATTGTAAATAGTTAAGTTTTCACAATAACATTAATAAAATGTAATATAATACAATAAAAGAACGAAAATAATATAGATTGAACAGATAATATAAAAAGATGAAAAGATTGGTATACTTAATAAACTAGGATATCACAGTGTGTCATTAAAGTAATCTTGTAGATTATAATAGGCTTTATCACTCAATATGCTTTTTGTTTTTTTTTAAATAGTTTTAGCGATGTTGTTTCTTTGATTTCTAGCGGGAGTTTATTGAACATCTTAATACCATTATATATAAGTGAGTTATGTGTCAAAGTTGAATTGGGTATTGGAAGCCTGAGTTGGTTAGCTTGACGGGTTGAATATGCAGTGTTTGTGACTTCATAATTATCTCTGTTGTTGTGGATTATGGTCATTGTTTCCATTATATATATTGAAATGACTGTTAGTATTTTATGCTCAAGAAAGAGGGGTTTACATGAATCTTGCCTCTTGGCCTTACAAAGATATCTGATGGCTCTTTTCTGCAAGACAAAGTCTCCATAATTTTAATGTGGAATGAGGGTCATGTCATACATCATTGTGAAGGTAATTCAATTCTGGTACTAGCAGTGCAAAATTTTCTGAATTTGAAAAAGGCGTGCTCGAGATATTCGAGTTCAAGTGGTACATTGGTGAATTGTGAGTAAATAAATTATACGAAATATATTATCAAACAATTATCCACAAAGAATTTTCAAAATGACTGCCATCAACTCCCATACAGTAGTAGAGTCTATTTTCGAATGCCTCCTGCACCTTTGAAACTGTTTAATTGTCTGGCATTCAGTTATAATTCTTCTTTCCAAATCGTTCAGGTCAGTAGGTTGAGATTGATAAATAACGAATATCAAATGACCCCGAAGGAAAAATCATTGGGTGCCAAGTCCGGCGAGCGTACTGGCCATTCTATTGGACCTCGACGACCTATCCATTTTTTTGGAAAAGTTTGAGATAGCCATTCTCTCACCTGTAATAGGAAATGAGGTGGTGCCCTATCTTGCTGGAAATAAATGTTATCTGCCAATAGATTTGGATTACCATCATCATCAAGGTCCGTGTTAACAACATCCAAAATAAGTGGTTCAATCAGATTCTGCAGCATAACCGAATAAACCGCACCATTTAAATCACCTTGGATAAATATTGGGCCAATGATTTTATTACCCAGAATCCCTGCCCACACATTCAACTTTTGAGGCCATTGTGTGTGCTCTTCTCTAAGTAGGTGGGGGTTGTTCTGACTCCAATAGCGAGAGTTGTGGCTGTTCACTAACCCGTACAAAAAAAATGAACACTCATCACTGAAACAAATATGCTTAATGAATCCGTGGTTCCTCTGTATCATTCTTGTTACATTTTTGCAAAATTCAGATCGTCTGTCGTAGTCATCCTCATTCAGTTCATGGTGGAGATGCAACTATACGGATGAAATTTGTGCAATTTTAGCACCCTCATTATGGAAGATCTCGATAAGCCTGTTATGCTACTGAGTTGCCGTGTAGACAAAGTTGGGTCAACTGCAACTTGTCCTAAAACTTCTATTCGATTGATTTCGTTTGTAACAGACGCCATCCCATTCTTTTTTCCATTGGCGACTGATCCAGTCTCACGGAATTTCACCACAAGATCCAAGATATATCTAGAATGATAAAATATACCAAAACCTTTTTCTGTAACAATTTTTTCCTAATACTCACTTGTGAGTTACGTTTCTGTTTTCGTGTCTCTCATAGTCTGGTTAAAAAGTGCTTTTTAGGTCAAAATTTTTTCGCATTGTCCGAAAATTATGATTGAGGTGTCATTCGATTCGGAATGGCATGTAGATATTTTTTGAGAAAATGCTAAGGCCGCTCGCAAAAATTGCCATAGTTATAAACAATTAAGTAAAAAAAAAAGTTTGGTTTTTCGCCAATATCTCAAAAACTATTCGAAATAATTCAAATTTGAAAAAAGATGCAAAAACAGGAGGAAATTTTTCAAGAAAAAGTTTGGACTCTTGGAACTGTAGGACCAATATTTATAATTTTCCCAGAGGGTTGAAAATAGGCCCGAAAACGGGTACTCCGGCTTACGCAAGCCACGCTCCCTTCGGACCTTTAATGAATAAATATTATTTAAACTTATTAAATATGAAGATTAAAAATTGAAAAAATTCGGGCGCCTGCGGGATAGATCAATGAACAATAATATGTAGTCCACAAATTTTTATCGTGATTTTTCAATAAGTTATCCATTAGTTAATTAACAATTTTTTGTAGCACGAACATTAAAATTGCAAGTGCGATAATTGTTAAACTATTAATAATTTTTTATTTATATTTAATTATTATAAAGTCCTAAAAAAATTAAAATAATTTTTTTCATAATTTATTATTGATCCGTTTTTTATGATCAAAAGCACTAAAAATGATTTTTAATAATTATTATCTCCTATTGTTTAAAAAATTGTTATGAACAAATGCGTTGTTTATGAGATAATTAAAAAAAAATTTATAACATAATCTTTGATGTTTGATTACTATCGTTTCGGACGTCCATCGTCTTAATGTATTTAAAAGGTTTTCACGACGTTTCGAATGCTTGTATCTGCAATCGTCTTCAGGTGAATACTGACAAGTTTAGGTGCCACTTACCAATTTATATGACTGTCGGCGCAATGATGCGTGCAATTCCGCCATGTGCAGCGGTGCGTGTAATTTCGCGCGGTGTTGTGGTGCGTGAAGTTTCGCGCCTCTGCAGCCCGCCAGAAAGAGCAATCAGGGGTTTCCATACGTTCTTGATCTCAACGCTTGGTTGACTAAAGGCGTTTTTGGCTTCGATGTAGGCGGCCTCTTTGAACTTTCGTTTGAACCAATGCTCCTCTCTATGTAGAACACTTGCGTCGTCCCATAGAACTCGATGGTGCTCACTCCAGGCGTGGTCAGCGATTCCCGATTTCAATGTTTCTCCACGTTGAGTCCATTCCTTGTGCTCATCCACTCTTGCCGATAACGGTCTCTTTGTCTCTCCAATGTAGGAATCTCCGCATTCACATGGAACTTCATAAATGCAATTCTTACTGATTTCATTTTTTTGTCAGGTTTGGTCTTGGTCAGGAAACTCCGTAAAGTACTGCCGGATTGGAAGCAGCTCTTGATGTTGAACTTGTTTCCGATCCTTCTGATCTTCTCGGAGATACCTCTGATGTACGGAAGGCAGATCACTGTGCTTTGTTGTTGCCTTCCGTATATCAGAGGTGTCTCCGAGAAGATCACGGAGTTTCCTGACCAAGACCAAACCTGACAAAAATGAATCGTAAATCATTATAAGTTCCATGAATGCGAATTCATGAAGACAACGTTATCGGTGGATGAGCACAGAAATACTTCAAAGTGGAAACATCAAATCGGAATCGCTGATACGAACACGACGCAAGGTTCATGACATGAATGAAACGAAGAAATATCGAAACCATAAGCTGTAACCAAGCGTAGTCAGAAATAACGATTATGCTCTGGCGCAATACGAAAAGCACGCGCGAAATACGCCCCTACTGGCACGCATCGCCGCCATATAACGTAAGTACCAAACTTGTCGTATTCACCTGCGTTTGCGAATACAAATTCGAGCGTCGTAAACTAAACGATAAGCGATGGACGTCAAAATGTCGAACATCAAAGATATGTTATAATATATTTTTAAATTATCTCATAAACAACGCATTGTTATAATAATTTTTAAACAATAGGAGATAATATATTAAAAATCATTTTAAGTGGCTTTGATCATAAACGGATCAATAATAATATCATGAAAAAAATTTTTTATGTTTAATGAAGCTTTTCATTTTCACCTAGTAAATTGTTAATAACAAACAAACTAAAATTAACAATTTTTCAGCAGGAATATTCTTAGACCTTGAAAATAGCTCACGAAAATATTCTCAGATAATAGTATAACAATTATTGCGCGAAATGTTAATGTTCGTGCTAAAGATTAATTAACTAATGGATAACTTATTGAAAAATCACGATAAAACTTTGGACCCATATTATTGTTCATTACGCGCCGAATTTTTTCAATTTACAATTTTCATATTCAATAAATTTAAATAATATTTATTCATTAAGGTCGAAGAGCGCTGCAAGCCGATACTTTCGAACAACCTCTGAAAAATAAATATTGGTCCTACAGTTCAAGTCAAACTTTGTCTGAGAAATTTCCTCCTTTTTCTCTTTTCAAATTGAATATCTCGAATAGTTTTTGAATATTGCAAACAATCCTTTCCACTCGATTGTTTATAACTGTGCAATTTTCGCGGAATTCTGCAAAATATCTACATGCCAAATCGAATGACCTCAATCATAATTTCGAGAATCGAAAAATTTGACTAAAGCACTTGTTAACCAGACTATCATGAAGATCCGAGCTCTTACTCGTGCACACTCATTTTGAGCAGCAAAAATAAAAATCATCTCAACTTTCTCGTCTTTTGTGTGAACCATCGCGATACAAGTAGAGTTGTTGAAATACGTGGTCACTTTTCGATTCTACACTATCAACATTTCACAAAAAAATAGTTTTCAGAGATTAGTATTTCTTCTTTGACAATCATGTTGACAACAAAAAACCGAAACGTGTATTCGGTGAGCAAAAAAAATGAGACAATCGGTGGATAATTACTACTGTCTGGGAGACAATAATGGAGATAATTTTGAACATTTGAACTCGAATATCTCGAGATCGCCCCATGCAAATTCAGAAAATTTTGCAGTGCCAGTATCAGAATAGAATTACTTTCACAATGATGTATAACACGATCCCCATTCCCTATTAAAATTATAGAGGGGGTTGCTCTGAAGAGTAGGGGGTTGAATATCTTCTTCTCGTCAAATGGTGTCCCCCATATGCAGAGTTAGGGTTGAAACGCGTCTGGAAATTTGATAATTGCGACGTTTCGGCTCCTATTTTGGAGAAATTTTCAAGAAAGCTTGAAAATACTGAAGTAACTCTCAAAAGGACAGAGTTTTTCAAAATCCACAGAGCTGCACTAGAGAAGCACGTCCTACTGGAATAGGAATTCCTAGAGTCATTCCAGTATTTTCAAGCTTCCTTGAAAATGGATCTAAAATGGGAGCCAAAATGTATCCGTATTGAGGCTTAATGATGATAAATTGTTCAAACTTTCTATACTCAAAAATGGTTCAAATTCACCTTATCCAAAAATGCATTGTTATCGATTCCTTGGTTATGCTAAAACTCACCTTCTCTGATATTCTGC
Source organism: Gonioctena quinquepunctata (assembly GCA_018342105.1). Lineage (NCBI taxonomy): Eukaryota > Metazoa > Arthropoda > Insecta > Coleoptera > Chrysomelidae > Gonioctena > Gonioctena quinquepunctata. The sequence goes on from JAFIRS010004608.1 coordinate 78,036, forward strand.
TCAGACTGCCCCACGTACATATTGAGCAATTCCGGTCCCTTTACGGACAAAAAGCACAGACTACACTCGGTGGCCACCGCTTTTGCAATCAGAGTTTTCCCTGTACCTGGCGGCCCAAATAATAAAATGCCTGAAACCTGAAAATATTTATTCGTCCTCCCGACTGAAATCTGAAAAGTTACCTGATCTCTTCAAACCGGAATTTTTCAGAAACTGGGGGTGCTTCAAGGGTAGGTATATCGTTTTTATGATTTCTTCCTTGACGTCGTTTAAGCCTCCAACGTCCGACCATTGAACCTTTGGGACTTTGGGGGCCCCCACACTTTCGTTGTAGTTGTTTTGCATGTAATCTACAGAAATTAGGAATTGAAAGACTTGAAAAATGACCGATAATTTTGAATTGAATAGGGGGATTCTAAAAGGTGAGGCAAGAGGATGTATAATATATATATATATATATATATATATATATATATATTGTTATGATGAGGTGATTGCGGTTTGTTTTTATTTTATTATTTATCTATTTATTTTCACAATTGAACATCATAACAAAAAAATATTTTTTTTCACTAATTTTTAATACTATTTCCAAAATCTTTCTAGCTAGTTGCCCTTTGAATTTAATTTAATATGTTGATAAATGAATACCCATAAAATATTTCAAATATGTATTTTACGTTTTTCCCATTGACTCTTTTCCTTATTTTCTTTACCTCAGGAGTCAGTTCTACTGTGGAGCCCTCTGGTAGTTCTTGATGTCAGTTTCAGAAAATGGCAACTTGTTATTGCTCAATCATTGAGAATAATGCAGAAATTCATCAAAATGATAATTTCATTTATTCCTTTACTGTTACCTATTCTGCGATGATTAACTTGAATGAGTGCTTCACATCGAAATAAACCATGAAAAATGAAGTAATGTGATAATCAAAGTGGAATGTAACCTATTTTTATAGGTTATGTAGTCTATATACTAATTTATGGAAGTGTTCTATCAAAAGGGTTCCTTAAAAGGTTTATTTTTGAATTGCACTGAGATTAGTAACTTCTTGAAACGAAAATGTTCAGTGTCTCTTTTCATTATTTTCATTTATCTGATATTTTTATTCACGAATCGTTTCTAAATACCTTACATACTATATAAATGATATATAAACAATCATTTTTGACGTTCTCTGCTTTTCATATTTTCAATATTCATAATTTTGCATCAAGATCTTTCCTGGCATCTCATTGGCTATTGTGTTCAGATCTAATTTCATATACAGAATGTTCTAACATTAACATTTTGTGGTCTGCTTGTGCTCAAAAATATATTAGTAAGTTTTGATTTCTATAATTTTATAAATCAAGCCAATTGCTTGTAATGTTGAAAACATGTTTATTTCAAACATAGGTATCGACTAATATCATATAAGGTTTCAGAAAAACGGTAGAATCTTCAGAAATACTTCAAAATAACATAGCATAAATTACTAAATATGATTTTTTTTTATTTATGTGCTTGTTCAATTTATAATTTTTATTTTAACTCTTTGAACATCTAACACGTACTTCTAAACATAACAATATATATATATATATATATATATATATTTAATGTAATGATGAATTGTATAAATAAAGAATTCTGTTATTATTATTATTATTAAAATATTTTTGCACCGCTGTATTGTATGCTGTAATAATAATTGCCAGCGAACGTCACTGTTCTCTCGTCACGCTACCAACAATTATTATTTTCCTCACCACGGCTAAACTACAGTTGGTACGCCCTTATCTCAAGGTGGCCGGTTCAAAGCAATAGAGCCACTTGCCACTGCTGCTAACTTTAGTTTATTGAATGGACTTTGGTATGTTATTGATCACTGTGAGAAAACAAACAACAAAATATCATAAAGCAATTATCTCCTTTTTTCAGGAAGACTTAATAATACCTGTTCTACGAGAAATAACTTATACTAGGGTGAATCAAACAAATATTCACGGATAATAATAAATCAGGTCATGGATAGATAAACAGAACCTCACTTTTTCCGTGAGAGTGACGTTTTCTGTTATTGTTCAAAATATGGTGACATAAAGTTCTTCGAATGTGAAATATGTTATTTGTAAAATAGTTCAGGACCGGAAGAGCACTATTAAAGTTTTATACCTGGTTAGAACTGTTGGTGTTCTAATTATACCATGAAACAGGATGTCCTCTCTCAATCGCTGTCAGGACTGCAATATCATGAATCAGGAACTATATAGATGCTGAAATCAGCATTTGGATCCGTGGATATGTTAGTCATTAAGGTAATATTGGTTTTGATAAACAAATGATGAAAAAAATCAAATAATCTTTCAGTAAAATATTTGCGTAGAAACAACTTGGAAATTTTTTTTCGATCTCCTCGAAGCTTTGTTTTCTATCGCCTAGCTACATCCTTTTCGCCTTGTTTTCATTTGAATTTTTGAATTGGTGACTAAATTGTCACTTTTCATGTTCATATTTATATTGCATAATTTATATATACAATTATTTTTCCACTCTTATCATTATTTACAAATTTCAATAATAATTGCTTCTGATACCATCTCATTGCTAATCTCTCACAATTTCCAATTTTACACCTGACCATCTATTCCCTGATTGGCTATTTTTATAAAGACATTTGCTGTTCTATCATTGGCTACTTTTTGTCAGCTACAGTTTCATATACTGTATGTTTCAAATTTATTAATGTGTTGATTACTGTTTATTCCTGAAAATTTTGTAAATTTAGACTTTTATTGTCTTTTGAGCAATTATGAGTTATAATAATTTTGACAGTGTATGAAATTGATTGTTTTATAGTATTTTGACAT